>JAKOGI010003328.1:0-57682 GCA_029747015.1 Carnegiea gigantea | reverse complement strand
GAACCAGGGGTGGCACGGTCGTGCTTCAAGGCACGGGGGCACCGTGCCAACCTGCTGCCTAAGCACGCCTAGTTTGTGATTTTCACGGTTTTTGAGATGGCTTTTGTGTTTGGGCTCAAAACTGAATCAAAGTAAGAATTCTTGGCCTTGATTAAGCTTGAAATGAATATGAAAACAAAAAGGAGATGTGGGAATGAAGTTCACTGATTAGAACATGAAAAAGGAGAGCTTTAGTTTAAGGAACCCAAAGCTAACTTCATGAACTTTAAGTGAATTCAATGGAATTTGGATAGTTCTAAGCCTTCTGATTAGATAAGATACACCACTAATCACTTAGCTTAGGGCCCTTAACCTTTGATTAGGATAAGATACACCACCTAATCAATGATTAAGACTCACTTGAACACCACCTTAATCGGCCATAATTAAGGATAAGCAAGTTAAGTGTTTAAAAGGAATTCAAGACACAAAGTCTTTGCTTTCTTTCAATACTCAAGCTTCTTGTTATCTTACAAAAGAGCAGCCAAGGCACTTATATAGCCTTGTGATTACATGAAAAAGGCTTTCCTTCTAGGCAAGGAAAGTCATTAAACTAATCCTATGCTTTAGTAATACACGGTTTAAGCTAAAACACACATAAGCTGAAAGTTTATATTACAAAGCACTTATTTTATCTTCCTAAGCCTTTTCCTTTGTACTAAGGAATGTAAATGACTCAATTTCCCAGCTAGGAAGGCAAGAGTGCACGGCTAGCCACCTCAAAAGGACTGAAAATTGCATGTGTGCCATGTCATGCTTGAGTGGTCGAATGAGAGCTTGCAAAATGGTGGCGTTTCACTAGCTCCACGTGTCTCTTTCTCAAGTAGCTGAGTGGTGCTTAATCAAGCAGATCAAAATGACCTGCTTGGCAGCCTTCCACCTTAAGCAAACCCCTTGAAGGAGGAAAACCACCAGGCTAAGCAATCGGGTGTCAAGCAGCCGGTTTCTGCCTCCAGTTGCAATGCATGTTTGACACCTCAAATGATGACTAATTGCTACGTTTCTTACATGGTTGGAAACTTCAAGATGTCTAGATTACCCTCCTTTTTGAATCGTAGCAATTGGACGTCGTTTACCCCTTGAATGAGCCTGACTCCCCAAACCGTGCAGATTGGACTCCAAAACAGCACAGGTTTACTAATTAGCTTAGTTCACTAACCAATTGAACTCCAAATCTGGTAATTCCAATTGGACATGAAAGCTAAGATCTTGGGGACCGAAAATATGTAAACATTCAAGACTTAAACCAAACTATATTATAAGAAATAAAAAGAACAATACCGGGTTCATCCTGGCCCTGCTGGGCAGTTTTGACACCTTGGGTTTAATTGCTGATTTGAACGACCAAATGAAGTCCAAATTGGATGAAACTTGATTTGTTGGAAAGCTAACATCTTGATCTTCACATCCATCAAAAAATATTAGACGTAAACCCTTAGTATGTTTGAGAAATTAAGCACACAAAAACGGGTTAGCTGCTGGATTTAACCCTTGCCCTGCAGTTTCAATGTTTAATCAAAACTTGGATGATTTATTCATCCTTAACCCAGCATAATAAGATTACCTAATTTGATTTGATTCTTTTTTAACAAAAGGGATGGAGGGATTTCCATCATACTCCCCTTGTTAAAAATGATTTGCCCTCAAATCATAGTAGTTAATGAACTCCTCTTTTGCTTCAATTCTGGTTGAAATAAAATCAACCATGAAAACAAGTCTCTTTTGAACTTAGAGACTTTCTTCTTTCCCTTCCCCTTGTTGATTGGAATGGTGGACGTAGGGGGCTCCTTGAACATGATTGGAACCACTTTCTCACATGCTCTTAATTCAGGATTAGGAACTGTAAGGAATGATTCTGAATTGAATTGACAGAAGGTTTGTTTGAGTGTTTTGGGTGTGGGTGGAGGGGGGGAAAAGGTTGATGGTTCACCAAAAGTCATGAAAAGAATATTTCGATTCTCTTTGTATTTTGGTGGGTGGTAAGTGTCTAAGGTGAGCATTTCACCTTCATCCGCCTCAATCACTATCTCCTCGAGATCATCTTTTTTATCCTCTTTCTTTTCCTCTTCTATTTCGACCTCCTCAGTTGCCTTCCATTCAGCCAAGGTAACATACCTTCGGTTTGTACAATCTGATGCTAAGTGACCAAAGCCTTGGCGCTTAAAACACCTTGGGATGTTTTTAGGAAGGGGTTTTGGTGTGAGTTGTGGGGGTAGGCCCTTTTGTGGAGTTTGGTTTTTTTGTGGAGAAGGGGAAAGGGATGCCGTGGGTTTAGGGGCATAAGATGAACTCCCCTTGTTTAAGGTTTGTTCATGTGGTGAGGGATTTGGAATTTCATGCCGTAAGGGCGGTTTGCTCTTCTTTTGCTGCTCAACCTTGTGAGCTAGCACACATACTTCATCAAAAGAAGTGTAAGCTTGCAAATCAACAACATTAGCATACCTATGATCAAGACCTCCCAAGTATCTAACAATTGTTTGTTCTTCTGGCTCTTGCAAATCACACTTAATCACAAGCTTTTCAAATTCACGAGTGTATTCTTCTACACTCAAATTACCTTGGTTCAAATGGTGGAGTTGTGAGTAGCAATCTTGAACATAGGTAGAAGGAAGAAATCTAGCCTTCAGCTTTGACTTCATCTTCTCCCAAGTTCTGATTTTGGACCTCCTTTCTCTTACTCTTTTTGCACACAAGTTAGTCCACCATAGAGAAGCATACTTACGAAGCCTTAAAGCAATCAGCTTCACCTTCTTGTCTTCTGGGATCTCCTTGTACTCAAAAACTCTTTCAATTGTGTGTAACCAATCCAAAAAATCTTCAGGATCAAGCTTGCCTTCAAATTCTGGAATTTCAACCTTGAAATCATTTGCTGATGCATATTCCCATATGCATCATTTTTATTTAAGGTCAACTTCCAAGAAGAAAAGTGTCAAACAAGAGCGTACATGGGAACTCTCATATTTTTTCTTATTATGTGAGTTCAAGGACTTTAGACACCATGAAGTAGTCAAGCAAGTGGCGAAAATCTGGATAAAACTCATATTCCTTCCGGAAGAATTGGGGCCCGATTCATCCCTGCGGAAGGTAATTTTTTTTTTTGTGCTCATTTTTTGGACTAGCTCAAGTGGACCCACAACTTGAGGGGCCACATGGTTTTGAAGTTTAAGATGTCAGCTTTAAAATAAGCCTAATTTTATTTAATTTGGACGTCGTTTGGTTGGGCTAAATATTACTCAAAGAAGACATGTCCTGCTCCAGTCCAGTTCTGATATAGGTATAATGTTCGGACCATAACTTTTGATCTACTTATCCAAATTGAGCAAATGAGCCCATTCTGGAAAATAGATTTCTAGGGCTTTCCCACAAGCCCAGAATCACCTGATTTGGACGTGTGTGCGGAGAGTTATGCTCAGTTGAAGTGGAGGCTGCTGCAAGGATTAAATGCTGGGCAAATGAAGAGACTTTGGTTACATGACATCATGTGGATGACATCATGCACGACTTGGAGGGTTCTAGATGGATGTCTTCAGCTGATTGGAAGCCTAGAATATTCTTTGTAACCTCCCCCACCCCTTTATGTTGAGTCTTTTTCATTTTCCAAGCCTTTTCAATTTTCTAGTTTTAATTGCTAGGAGTTTTTAAGTCTTTTAGTTATCTTTGTTTAGCCTATAAATAGGTGGGTTATGTAGTTGCATTTGAATTCAGAGTTGTAAGCTTTTCCAAGAGTAGTACAAACACCTTGATAGTGATTCTCATTTGTGTCCAAAAAAAAATCCCTAGTTCTATATCTTGAATTTTGGCAAGTTCAAGTGGTGTTCTAGGTTCTCTTTTCTTTTCCAATTGGAGTAATTCCTTGGTGAAGGCGAGAGGATTTGCCCAAGATCAAGTCCTTGAGTGGCTCCGCGAAGGATTATCTCAAGTGCAAGGTCTTGTTTATCCTTTGTTCTTTTTTTGTTATTATTTTCATTCCATCTCAATCACCCTTCCATTTTCTCTTTACTTTGGTTCAATTCTTATTTGGGTTTATTTGAGTTTGATTTGGTTCACTTACCCCCCCACATATACATCAATTGGTATCAGAGCCTAGGTTGCCTACTTGACCAAATTTCCAAACCCAAACACATCCACAAATCAGCCTCATACACATCTGGTCGTACCATGAGTTCTAGCATGAGCGTTAAAAGGTGTTCTAAGTGTCAAGGCTTTGGTCATGCACTCTCGGACTGCCCCAACAAGGAATTCATCACCTTAACCGAATGGGAAGAAGCCATGAAGGAAGAAAAAGAAGTTAGCTATCCATTTGTCTTAAATGGAGAATGTCATTATCAAGAAAATAGTGACGTTAACTTTGATCTACCTCCCATCTTTGACGCCTATAATGAAGTAGATAATGAGGTAAATTGGAGCCTACCTCTAAGATTTGATGAGCATGAACCTAGCCCCATTCAACCTTCTCAAACCCCCAAATCACAAAAAGTCTTGCAAAAGAACCTCTTACTCACCTCTCTTCTCCCAACCGAGTCTAACCCTAGTTTCTACCCTCCCCTTACCCTCTTTTATCAACCCCATGATCATACTGCTCTTCAAGAGATGCCCTATAATTTTTGTCCTCAAAGAACCCCATTTCATAAATATGCCCTCTTGTATGAGACGAAAAAAGAACTCCCGAGTTTGAGGACAAACTCAAAACCACCCGGGGAGTATGATGCATATTCCCATATGCATCATTTTTATTTAAGGTCAACTTCCAAGAAGAAAAGTGTCAAACAAGAGCGTGCATTGGAACTCTCATATTTTCTCTTATTATGTGAGTTCAAGGACTTTAGACACCATGAAGTAGTCAAGCAAGTGGTGAAAATCTGGATAAAACTCATATTCCTTCCGAAAGAATTGGTGCCCGATTCATCCCTGCGGAAGGTAATTTTTTTTTTTTTGTGCTCATTTTTTGGACTAGCTCAAGTGGACCCACAACTTGAGGGGCCGCATGGTTTTGAAGCTTAAGATGTCAGCTTTAAAATAAGCCTAATTTTATTTAATTTGGACGTCGTTTGGTTGGGCTAAATATTACTCAAAGAAGACATGTCCTGTTCCAGTCCAGTTCTGATATAGGTGTAATGTTCGGACCATAACTTTTGATCTACTTATCCAAATTGAGAAAATGAGCCCATTCGGGAAAATAGATTTCCAGGGCTTTCCAACAAGCCCCGAATCACCTGATTTGGACGTGTGCTGAGAGTTATGCTCAGTTGAAATGGAGGCTGCTGCAAGGATTAAATGCTGGGCAAATGAAGAGACTTTGGTTACATGACATCATGTGGATGACTTCATGCATGACTTGGAGTGTTCTAGATGGATGTCTTCAGCTGATTGAAAGCCTAGAATATTCTTTGTAACCTCCCCCACCCCTTTATGTTGAGTCTTTTCCATTTTCCAAGCCTTTTCAATTTTCTAGTTTTAATTGCTAGTAGTTTTTAAGTCTTTTGGTTATCTTTGTTTAGCCTATAAATAGGTGGGTTATGTAGTTGCATTTGAATTCAAAGTTGTAAGCTTTTCCAAGAGTAGTACAAACACCTTGAGAGTGATTCTCATTTGTGTCCAAAAAAAATCCCTAGCTCTATATCTTGAATTTTGGCAAGTTCAAGTGGTGTTCTAGGTTCTCTTTTCTTTTCCAATTGGAGTGATTCCTTGGTGAAGGCGAGAGGATTTGCCCAAGATCAAGTCTTTGAGTGGCTCCGCGAAGGATTATCTCAAGTGCAAGGTCTTGTTTATCCTTTGTTCTTTTTTGTTACTATTTTCATTCCATCTCAATCAACCTTCCATTTTCTCTTTACTTTGGTTTAATTCTTATTTGGGTTTATTTGAATTTGATTTGGTTCACTTACCACCCACGTATACATCATTTGCACTGGCTTGATTCCGTGAGTCTTGTCTAGTCATTCTCAATGGTTCATCTTCACTAGATGAATCAAGAGGATGGCTAAACACTTGTTCTTGCCTCCATGGTTCGGATTGGATGGGTTCTTCACACGCCTTTTGCTTTTGCTTCATGTAGTTTCCAAGTTGTTTTCTCAAGTACTCATTTCGAGCATTGAGTTCTTGATTACTCACACTCATTTCTTGCATTTGCTTGGAAAGAACCTCAAGCTTCTCTTCCCCAGACATGCTAGTACTCATTGTGATCGCAGGAAGGAACGGTTTATGCTTGACTGTGTTTGGATTGAGTTTGGGAGCGTGGGGTTCAGGCAAGGATCTGAACTTGCTCTGATCCCAAAAATGATGTAAGTCTCAAGGGTAGGAACAACCCAAGCTAACTTACAACAGGAACACAACCAAAACAAGTAGGAAACTCACGAACCAGGGGTGGCACGGTCGTGCTTCAAGGCACGGGGGCACCGTGCCAACTTGCTGCCTAAGCACGCCTAGTTTATGATTTTCACGGTTTTTGAGATGGCTTTTGTGTTTGGGCTCAAAACTGAATCAAAGCAAGAATTCTTGGCCTTGATTAAGGTTGAAATGAATATGAAAACAAAAAGGAGATGTGGGAATGAAGTTCACTGATTAGAACATGAAAAAGGAGAGCTTTGGTTTAAGGAACCCAAAGCTAACTTCATGAACTTTAAGTGAATTTAATGGAATCTGGATAGTTCTAAGCCTTGTGATTAGATAAGATACACCACTAATCACTTAGCTTAGGGCCCTTAATCTTGGATTAGGATAAGATACACCACCTAACCAAAGATCAAGGCTCACTTGGTCACCACCTTAATCGGCCACAATTAAGGATAAGCAAGTTAAGTGTTTAAGAAATCACAAGACACAAAGTCTTTGCTCTCAATTTAAATACTCAAAACTTATATTACTCAATGAACAACTAAGGCCCTTATATAGCTTTCAAAATACACTAAAAGAGCTTTCCTTCTAAGCTAGGAAAGGCATTTAAGCTTGCTAACCACTACCTAGCACACGGTTTAATCTAATACAAACCAAAGCTGAAAGTTTATATTACAAAGCACTTAATTTATCTTCCTAAGCCTTTTCCTTTGCATTAAGGAACGTAGATGACTCAATTTCCCAGCTAGGGAGGCAAGAGTGCACGGCTAGCCACCTCAAAAAGACTGAAAATTGCATGTGTGCCATGTTGATGTATTCAAGCTTCACTAAGGCAAGTATTTGCTAAAGTGAATCAAGAATGCACTTGGGTAGAAAACATGAAAAGAAAATCAAGAACCAAGATAGATCAAGTGGACTAGCAAGGGTGATGATAATCCACCTTGGTTTGCACCCTTGGGCAAATCTTCTTCCTTCAACTAAGTTACAGAAGTTAATCACCTTCTTAGTTGAATTAAGAAGGCCTAGAGACCCACTTGAGGTTGCCAAACACCCAAGATATAACACTAGGAATTTTGAAGAGAATTTGAGAGAGTTTACAAAACTCAAAGCTGAATGCAAGTTCATATATGCTCTTGGCAGCCCAAGGCCTCCCTTTTATAGTGGGGGAAACCTTTAACAAGCTGAAAAAAAAGGATCCAACAAGCTCTTACATGTCCAAAAGCATGGGGGGACCAAAAAGCAAAAGACAAAAGCTGAAAAGTGCTTTTACTTTATGTCAGCAACTTTTCAGTGCACATGGGTCAACTTTAAACAGCTATAACTCCTAGGTTTCGCATCCAAATTGGCTGCAATAGGTCTTGTTGGAAAGCTCTGGAAGTCAGCTTTCACAGGGCTCAAGTTGCACGCCATTTGGAGTAGCCGTTTGGGAGATATCAGGCAAAAGGTGCAGCATGTGCAAACTGGGACAGTTTCTGCTGCTTCTAGAAAAGGCTCCCATTGACTTATTTCCTAGATACCTAACCTAGAACTCTTTATATGCCTTTGAAGCTGACATATTAAGGGTTCCAAAAAGTAATTTTGGCAGCCCTTTAAGTCTACCTAAGCTTGGGTAATTAGGCTTGTAAAACCGGGCCAATTTCTGTCCAAACCGGGCAGCATGTGCAATGCATGTTTGATGATTTCTCGGACCATGGGATGAACCTCTTTGACTTCTTTGGTGGTTGTAGGGTCCCTTAGGCATGTGGCTTGGTCTTCACTTGTTTCCAAAGGATGGTCCCCATCATACCCCCCGGATTGGTTGGAGTTTGACCTCAAACTCGGAAGTTGATCATCTTCATCATAATATGGACTAAGATCGGCCACATTGAAGGTGGTCGAGACTCCATACTCTCCTGGGAGGTCAATCTTGTAAGCATTAGGACCAATCTTCTCAATGACTTCAAATGGACCATTTGACCTTGGCATGAGCTTGGATTTGTGCTTGCTAGGGAACCTCTCTTTCCTCAAATGAATCCTAACCAAGTCTCCCGGTTGAAATTGAGCATCTTTCCTATGCTTATTGGCTCGTTGCTTGGCTTGCTCATTGGATTTCTCAATTCTTTCCCTCACCTTGGTGTGTAGCTCTTGAATTTCTTTAGCCCTCTCCTCGGCCTCCCAACTAAACTTAGTTGGATTTGGGATTGGAACCAAGTCTAAGGGAGTCCTTGGATTGTAACCATACACCACTTGGAAAGGTGAGAGAGTGGTTGCCTTGCTTGGAGCTCGGTTAAAGGCGAATTCCGCATGAGGGAGCAACTCATCCCACCCTTTGATGCTCTTCTTGACTAGAACTCTAAGCAAAGTGCCCAAAGTCCTATTAGTCACTTCAGTTTGACCGTCGGTTTGGGAGTGGCATGTAGTGCTAAACTTGAGGTGAGTGTCAAACTTTCTCCACAAGGTAAGCCAAAAGTGACTTAGGAACTTGGTGTCCCTATCCGACACCATGCTTCTTGGAATTCCATGGAGACGAACTATCTCTTTGAAGTAAAGGTTGGCAATGGAGGAAGCATCATTGGTGGTATGGCATGCTATGAAGTGTGCCATCTTTGAGAATCGGTCCACCACTACCATGATTGAATCTTTGTGCCTTTGGGTTCGTGGCAAACCCGTGATGAAGTCTAAACTCACATCCTCCCAAGGTCCTTGAGGAATGGGGAGAGGAGTGTACAGACCTTGGGGCCGAGAGTGGCTCTTGGCTTGTTGACAAGTAGAACACCTTCTCACATAGTGCTCTACATCCTTGGACATGCTTGGCCAATAGTAGTGCTCCTTGAGCATGGAGCGAGTCTTCTCAATGCCAAAATGTCCGGCCAAAGCCCCACCATGGAGCTCTTGAATGAGGAGTTCTCGAAACCCACTCCTTGGTATGCATAGCCGGGTCCCTTTGAAGAGAAACCCATGCTCTACATGAAATAGACCATGGGCATGGATAGAGCACTTCTCATAAGTTTCCTTGAAATCTTCATCTTGGGCATACAACCCCTTAACAATCTCAAAACCAAGGACTTTGGATTCCAAGGTAGAGAGTAAGGAGTTCCTTCTTGATAATGCATCCGCTCCTTTGTTGAGTTGACCCGACTTGTGGTGGATCACAAAATGAAAGGCTTGGAGGTACTCAACCCACTTTGCATGCCTTGGGTTGAGCTTGTGTTGCCCTTGTATGAATTTGAGCGCCTCATGATCCGAATGGAGAATGAATTCTCCTCCCACCAAGTAGTGCCTCCAATGCTCCAAAGCTCTCACAATAGCATAGAACTCCTTGTCATAAGTAGAGTACTTCCTCTTTGCATCATTGAGCTTCTCACTAAAGAAGGCAAGGGGCCTCTTCTCTTGAGATAGGATAGCCCCTATCCCAACACCGGAAGCATCACACTCTACCTCAAAGACTTTAGAGAAGCTTGGTAGAGCTAGAACGGGTGCACTTGTGAGCTTGTACTTGATTTCTTCAAAGGCCCTTTGAGCTTGATTGGTCCACTCAAATCTTTTGGCCTTAAGCACCTCGATCATGGGGGCAACAATGGTGCTAAAATCTCTCACAAACCTCCTATAGAAAGAGGCTAGGCCATGAAAGCTCCTAACTTGTGGAATGGAAGTAGGAACGGCCCAATCTCGGATTGCTTGGATTTTGCTCTCATCAACATGAATCCCTTGAGCCGAGACAACATAGCCCAAAAATATAACTTGAGAAGTGAAAAAGTGGCACTTCTCCAAGTTTCCATAGAGCTCTTCTTGAGATAGGATACTCAAGACTTGGTGTAGGTGATGGGCATGCTCTTCTTCACTCTTGCTATATGATGCATATTTCCATATGCATCATTTTTATTCAAGTCCAATTTCAAAGAAGAAAAGGGTCAAAGAAGATCATGCTTGGAAGTGTGCTTATTTGGTCTTCTTAAGTGAGTTCAAAGACTCACGACACTGTGGAGAGGTCAAAAAGAGGTTAAGCTTTGCTAGAAATTTGGTGCCGAATTCATCCCTGCGGAACCCGATTTTTTGTGACCACTTTTGGACAAGCTCACGTGGACCCACTGATGGAGGTCCATCCTCAAGGTCTAATAATGTTTCGTTGGTCCAAAATAATCAAGAAATCAACTCCAAAGTCACGGCCATGAGTCACTTGATGGCAAACACACAAGGTGATACACCCGGGTTCTCATCCAGATTTTTACCCCGTTTTTGCTATCTTATTACATCGGCCTAAAGCATATTTTGGTGTCCGTTTTTTGGATGATTATCAAGTTCAGGATGTTAACTTTTAAGTCCAATTGGTTTTATATCATTTGGAATTCATTTGGTCACTTAAAACAGTTCATCTCTTGAACCTGTCCGGATTGCACTGCAAAATGCACGGTTTTGGTTTTCTGGTTTGTTTAGGGGGCAAATGACGTCCAAATGGTACGATTCCAAATGGCGGGTAAACTAGACATCTTGAGGTTTCCAACCATGTAAGAAACGTAGCAAATAGTCATCATTTGAGTGTCAAACATGCGTTGCAAGTGGAGGCAGAAACCGGCTGCTTGACACCCGGTTGCTTAGCTTGGTGGTTTTCCTCCTTCAAGGGGTTTGCTTAAGGTGGAAGGCTGTCAAGCAGGTCATTTTGAGCTGCTTGATCAAGCACCACTCAGCTACTTGAGAGAGAGACACGTGGAGCAAGTAAAACATCACCATTTTGCAAGCCCTCATTTGACCACTCAAGCATGACATGGCACACATGCACTCTTCAGTCCTTTTGAGGTGGCTAGCCATGCACTCTTACCTTCCTAGCTGGGAAAATGAGTCATCTACATTCCTTAATGCATAGGAAAGGTTTAGGAAGATAATTTAAGTGCTTTGTAAAATAAGCTTTCAGCTTTTGGTTTGTATTAGAGTAACCCGTGTGTTAGGAAGTGATTAGCAAGTTTAATGACTTTCCTCCCTTGGAAGGAAAGCTCATTTGTGTACTCTCAAGGCCATATAAAGCCTTGTATGTTCATTTTGAAGGAATAGAGTTGAATTTTCAGTGGAGAGAAAAGACTTTGTGTCTTGTGATTTCCTAAACACTTAACTTGCTTATCCTTAACTGTGGCCGATTAAGGTGGTGACCAAGTGAGTCTCAATCTTTGGTTAGGTGGTGAATCTTATCCTAATCCAAGATTGAGGGCCCTAAGCTAAATGATTAGTGGTGTATCTTATCTAATCATCTAGCTTAGAACTATCCAAGTTTCATTAAACACTCTTGAAGTTCACAAACTAGTTCTTGGTTTCACCCCTCTTAAACCATGAATTACCTTTGTTCTTCTTAGTGTCTTTTTATCCTCCTTTACTTCCCTCACTTCCTTACTCCTTTGATTCCTCTTATCCACACAAAATCAAGCCTTGACATAGCTGATTGCATCGAACTTCCAACAATCTTCAAAGCTACCTCAAACCGTGGAAAGGAACTTACCTAGGCAAGCTAGGCAGCGAGTTGGCACGGTCACCCCGTGCCCTTGAGCACGACCGTGCCACCCCTGGCCGTAAGAGTTTGCTTGCTTTCTAGCCTCCTTTGACGTGAGTTAACTTGGGTTGCTATCCTTCCCTTGGACTTACATCAATTTTGGTATCAGAGCAAGTTCAGAACTTGGCCTGAACCCCACGTCATTCCTAGCTTATCTCTGAAATCATTTCAAACACAATCAAACACAAACCGTTCATTCCTGCGATCACAATGAGTACTAGCATGTCTGTGGAAGAAAGGCTTGAAGTTCTTTCTAAGGAAATGCAAGAAATGAGTGTGAGCAATCGAGAACTCAAAGCACAAAATGAGTACTTGAGGAAACAGCTTGGAAACCATATGAAACAAAAGCAGAAACTTCAAGAATCACCAAGCATTCGGAATGGAACAGACTATGGCTATGAAGAGGAAGCTAGCAATGCGTTCTCTGAAGAAGAAGTACCATTTGAAAGAATGCAAAGAAGAGTGCGACCTACTTTCAACTCTAATGAGATCAAGGTTGATATTCCTGAGTTCAAGGGTAAGTTAGATCCTGATGAGTTCATTGAATGGTTACAAACGGTGGAGCGTATTTTTGAGTTCAAGGAGATTCCAGAAGATAAGAAAGTCAAAATAGTTGCTCTTAGATTAAGGAAATATGCCTCCTTATGGTGGACAAACCTTACTGCTAAGAAAACTAGAGAAAGGAAGAGTAAGATTGCTACTTGGGACAAAATGAAAGCCAAGATGAAGGCACGGTTTTTGCCTTCTACGCATGTCCAAGATCAATACATGCTCTTTCATCATTTGAATCAAGGCAAGATGAGCGTTGAAGAATATACTCGTGAGTTTGAGAAACTCATGATCAAATGTGACATTCATGAGCCTGAAGAGCAAACCATGGTACGTTACCTAGGAGGGCTTGATCCTAGGATAGCTAACGTGGTTGAGTTGCAAGCTTATACCACCTTTGACGAAGTGTGTGTCCTAGCACACAAGGGGGAGCAACAAAGAAAGTCTAGAATGAATGTTCGTGATTCATTCAAGCCTTATTCTACACCAAACCGTGGGCAACCCTTAAACAAGGGGAGTACCACACCTTAGCCTAAATCATCTACCCCTTTCCCATCTAATCCACAAAAAAACCAAGCTCCTCAAAGGCCACCACCATCAACCCCCCCACGTCCAAACCCATACCCTGTAAGCCAAAGAAGGTGTTACAAGTGCCAAGGCTTAGGACACATTGCTTCTGATTGTCCTAGTCGAAAGGTAGTCCCCTTAGCTGAATGGGAAGCCATAGAGGGAGAATTTGCCGAGGAGAAAGAAGAGGAAAAGGCAGAAGATGCTGAGAGCTATCATGAAGATGATCAGGAGGAGTTTGTGGAAAACGCAGATGAAGGTGAGATGCTAGTAATTCGAAGGGTATTGAGCAATCAACGAGTTGCTAAGGATGACCAACGTGAGAACATCTTTCACTCACGGTGTACAGTCCAAGGCAAAGTGTGCTCGTTAATCATCGATGGAGGAAGTTGTGCCAACGTTGTTTCATTGAATATGATTGGGAAACTGAACCTTCAGTCCACGGCACACCCACACCCATACAACATTCAATGGTTAAATCAAGGCAAGGGATTACAAGTTAACTCTCGTTGCTTGATTTCATTTTCTCTTGGTAAGAATTACCAAGATGAACTTTGGTGTGATATTATCCCCATGGATGCTTGTCATATTCTGTTAGGACGACCATGGATGTATGACAGAAAGGTTATGCATAATGGTTATCTTAATACTTATTCCTTTTCCAAAGATGGCAAGAAGATTACTCTGAATCCTATGTCACCATCCGAACTCCACAAAATGGAACCACAAAAAAGCCAAAATCAATCTGACTTGCTTTTGACATATGTTGAACCACTTTTAAAGGCCTCTCAACATGAGTTCAAAGCCTTGAAAGAGTGGATATTGCAAGTACAAGATGAGCCACAAACACCACATCCATCCCATCCCATAGCCAAGTCATATTGAATCAGTTCAGTCACCTATTTCCAGAAGAGATACCTTTGGGTTTACCCCCAAAGCGTGACATTCAACATCATATTGACCTTATCCCAGGATCCATTCTGCCTAATAAGCCAGCCTACAGGACAAATCCCAAGAAAACTCAAGAGATTCAACGACAAGTTGAAGAACTGATATTCAAGGGGTTGGTACGAGAATCCTTAAGTCCATGTGCTGTTCCTGCTCTTTTGGTTCCGAAGAAGGATGGTAGTATGAGGATGTGTGTTGACAGTAGGGCCATAAACAAAATTACTATCAAGTATAGGTACCCTATACCTAGGCTTGAAGATATGTTGGATGAATTACATGGCTCTAAGGTGTTTAGTAAGATTGATTTGAGGAGTGGTTATTATCAAATTCGTATTAGGGAGGGCGATACTTGGGCAAGATTATATGAATGGTTAGTCATGCCTTTCGGTCTTTCTAATGCCCCTAGTACGTTTATGAGGTTAATGAATCAAGTATTTCGACCATACTTGGGCAAGTTCGTGGTTGTTTACTTCGATGATATATTGGTCTTCAGTAAGAATGAGCAAGAACATCAAGATCATTTAACTCAGGTGATGCTCGTTCTTGAAAAGGAGAAGTTATTCGGGAACCTAAAGAAGTGTACCTTCTTTACTCATGAAGTTATCTTCT
Organism: Carnegiea gigantea; assembly: GCA_029747015.1. Lineage (NCBI taxonomy): Eukaryota > Viridiplantae > Streptophyta > Magnoliopsida > Caryophyllales > Cactaceae > Carnegiea > Carnegiea gigantea. Next base: position 43,125 of record JAKOGI010003328.1, on the reverse strand, counting down.
TAGGTTATATTGTTTCTGAAGATGGTATTAAGGCGGATGAAAGCAAGATTGAGGCTATTCGAACTTGGCCTATTCCTAAGAGCATTCATGACGTTCGAAGCTTTCATGGCTTGGCCTCTTTCTATAGGAGGGTCATACGAAATTTCAGCACTATCTTAGCTCCTATGACCGAGATTCTTAAGGGTTCCTCATTCACTTGGAATCCTAAGGCCCAAGCAGCCTTTGAAGAAGTGAAAGAGAGACTAACTCAAGCACCAGTTTTAGCCCTACCGTGTTTTGAGAAAGTCTTTGAAGTTGAATGCGATGCTTCTGGGGTTGGTATTGGAGGCATTCTTACTCAAAAAGGACGCCCTTTGGCCTTCTTCAGTGAGAAGTTATGTGATACCAGGAAGAGATATTCAACTTATGACAAGGAATTCTACGCCATCATTCGATGTCTAGAACATTGGAACCACTATTTGATTGCCAGTGAGTTTATTCTGCATTCAGATCATGAGGCTTTGAAGTATATTCAAGGCCAACACAAGTTAAACTCGCGCCATGCTAAATGGGTGGAATTCCTACAGTCCTTTCACTTTACTATCAAGCATAAGTCCGACAAACTGAATCAAGGCGCCGATGCTCTATCACGGCGTTATCTATTGATGTTCCAATTAGATGCTTGTATCCTTGGATTTGAGCATCTAAAGGCGTTATATCAGAATGATGAAGATTTTGGGGTGTTATATTCTGAGTGTACTAAACATCCCAAGGGGGACTTCTTAATTCAAGAAGAGTTTCTCTTTAAAGGTGCTCGGTTATGTGTCCCTAAATGCAGCACTCGTGAGTTGTTAATTCGAGAAGTCCATGCTGGATCTTTGGCTGGCCATTTTGGCGAAGACAAGACCCTAACTATGCTTAGGGAACATTATTATTGGCCAGGCATGGAAAAGGACGTTCAAGACATCATTAGAAGGTGCAGTACGTGTCAAATTGCGAAGAGTCATTCGCTTCCCCAGGGACTATACACGCCACTTCCTATTCCTATGTTGCCTTGGGTGGACGTTAGTATGGATTTCATACTTGGTTTACCAAAGACACAAAGGAATAAAGATTCTATCTTTGTGGTGGTGGATCGATTTTCGAAAATGGCTCATTTCATTCCCTGCAACAAGACTAATGATGCCACTCATATTGCTGAATTGTATTTCAAGGAGGTTATGAGACTTCATGGAATTCCTCGTTCCATTTGATGCATATTTCCATATGCATCATTTTTATTCAAGTCCAATTTCAAAGAAGAAAAGGGTCAAAGAAGATCATGCTTGGAAGTGTGCTTATTTGGTCTTATTAAGTGAGTTCAAAGACTCACGACACTATGAAGAGGTCAAAAAGAGGTTAAACTTGGCTAGAAATTTGGTGCTGAATTCATCCCTGCGGAACCCGATTTTTGTGACCATTTTTGGACAAGTTCAAGTGGACCCACAACTTGAGGGCCCATGGCTTTTGAAGCATAAGATGTCAGCTTTAAAATAAGCCCAATTTTATTTAATTTGGACATCATTTGATTGGGCAAAATATCACTCAAAGATACGTTGTGCTGATCCAGTCCAGTCTGAGATAGGTGCATTGTTTGGGCCATAACTTTCAAACCGCTTATCAAAATTGAGCAAATGAGCCCATTCTGGAAAATAGACTTCCAGGGCTTTCTAACAAGCCCAAGAACGCGTGATTTGGCCGAGTATTCTAGAAGTTATGCTCTGTTGAAGTTGAGGCCGTTGCAAGGATTAATGCTGGGAATATGAAGAGTCTTCGGTTACATATTCTTGTGTGGCTGATATTGTGCACGTTTTAGATGCTTCTAGATTGATGTAATCAGCTGCAAAAAATCCTAGAATATTCCTTGTAACCTCCCCCACCCCCTTTTATGATGTGTCTTTTCATTTTTCTTAGACTTTTCATTAGCTAGTTTTAATTTTTAGGAGTTATTTGAGTCTTTTGATTGTCTTTTGCTGAGTCTATAAAAGGGGAGGGGCATGTGAAGCTAATCATTCAGCATTGTAAGAGATTTCCAAAGTAGTACAAGCACCTTTGAGAGTGATTCTCATTTGTGTCTCAAAAATTCCTAGTTCTATATCTTGAATTTTGCTAATTCAAGTGGTGTTCTAGGTTCTCTATCTTTTCCAATTGGAGTGATTCCTTGGTTAAGACAAGAGAATTAGCCCAAGGTCAAGTCATTGAGTGGCTTCGTGAAGGATTATCTCAATTACAAGATCTTGTTCTATCCCTTTTTCTTGTGTAGTGAAGTTCTTCATCCATCTCATCCATCTTTCATTTCTTTTTCCAATTTGGCTTATTTGAGTTGGAGTTTGATTTGGTTCACTTGCCCACCCACATCTACATCAATTGGTATCAGAGCCAAGGCTTTTAAGTGACCCACATCATACCCAAACACATCCCAAAAGCCAAAATACAAAAAAAAAAAAAAAAGAGGCACAAACCGGCAATCCGAAGTCTTGAAGACCAGAGAAGCAGCACGGTGCCCCCGTGCCACAACACACGACCGTGCCATATTCTTTTTCCAGGAATCTTCCAGTCGAGACGGAGCACGGTGCCCCCGTGCCGCCAAGCACGACCGTGCCACTCTACTTTTCTGCATTTTCTTCAGCCGAAGCATAGCACGGCCTGACCGTGCCCCTTGCACGACCGTGCCACTTTCCCTGCTGCATATTCTTCCTTCAACGCATCTCCAACATGTCTACAAAGTCCACAAGAAGCGACCAAGCACGTGTGGAAGAGTTAGAAGCTCAAGTCACTTATCTTCGAACTCAACTTGGGCAACTTTTGGAGGAAAAACGAAGGTGGGTTCATAGCCCCCCTCCCTCTCGTCCTCATGAACCGGTGGTCGAATTGGAAGAAGAAGTCTTTCAATCCCGAGCCAATTCTAGTGACGAAGAAGCCCCAAGGAGACGAAGGCAAGGAGGCAATATTGGTAGTGTCCGAATTGACATCCCCGAATTTGAAGGCCAACTTGACCCGGACTTATTTCTCGATTGGTTGCACCCCATTGAGAGGATCTTTGAATATGAGGACATCCCGGAGGACAAGAAGGTAAAACTCGTAGCCCTTAAACTCAGAAAATATGCTTCAATCTGGTGGGCTAACCTTGGAGCGAAAAGAGCAAGAAACGGGAAAGGAAAAATCAGAACTTGGGCCAAAATGAAAGAAAAACTCAAGGCCAAGTTTCTTCCCTCTCACTATGTGCAAGACAATTATCTCAAGCTCCATCGACTCAAGCAAAGATCCAAGAGTGTGGAAGAATACACTCGGGAGTTTGAACAACTCCTACTCAAATGCGATTTGAGAGAAGACGACTCACAAACCTTGGTAAGATACTTGACCGGTCTTGATGAGTCCATTGCTCATGTAATTGCATTGCAACCCTATTCATCCCTAGATGACTTGAGTTCTCTAGCCTATAAGGTAGAGCAACAAAAGAAATCTAAGGAAAAGAGCATCTTTTCCAAGACTCCTTCCCGTCCTTTTTTCTCAAGAATCACCTTACTTTCCCCCACAAATTCAAACCCCCTCACCCGCCAAAAGTGTCCCTCCCATCACCCCTCCACCTCCCACAAAAGTGCCCTCACGGCCAAAAGACCAGGTTCGTTGTTTCCGTTGTCAAGGTATGGACATTTTGCATCTGAGTGTCCTAACAAGAAGATTGTTTCCCTGGCTGAGTACCAAGCTTCTTTTGAGGAGCATGACCATGAAGAAGAGGAAAGTTTGAAGGAAAAAGAAGAAGAGGTTAACATAGGCCCCGATGAAGGTGAGTTGCTTGTCATTAGGCGAGCATTGAGCGTATTTGCTACTCAAGAAGGCTTGGAGCAAAGAGAGGCGATTTTCCACACAAGGTGCACTATTCAAGGGAAAGTTTGTACCCTCATCATCGATGGAGGTATTTGTACAAATGTTGCATCCAAAACCATGGTGGACAAGCTCAAACTTGAGACTACACCCCATCCTAAGCCTTATAGCATCCAATGGCTAAATCAAGGCAAAGGAATATACATTTCTCATCAATGCCTCATTTCTCTTTCTATTGGAGACCACTATAAGGATGAGATATTGTGTGACATTCTTCCTATGGATGCAAGCCATATATTGTTGGGTAGGCCATGGATGTTTGATCGCCATGTAATTCATCATGGGCGCCTCAACACCTACTCCTTTATTAAGGATGAGAAGAAAATCACCTTGACCCCTATTCCATCGTGCCAAAGCCCCAAGCCACAAAGGACCGACAAGCCTTAACCCTCATTCATCCTTCCCAAACCCTTGCCCCCAAAGAAGATTTCCCACTTCTGCCTCTTCTCCTCACCAGGTATGACCCGTTTTATCATCCTCCCCTCACCCTCTTCTATATCTCTCTAGAGGTGAAGCCCTGTGACCTCCTTCCCCAAAAGCTCCCATATTGTAAGCGCGACCCCTTTCTTGAGAGGCTTGCCAACCCTTTGAGTTTGAGGACAAACTCAAAACAACCCGGGGAGTACGATGCATATTTCCATATGCATCATTTTTATTCAAGTCCAATCTCAAAGAAGAAAAGGATCAAAGAAGATCATGCTTGGAAGTGTGCTTATTTGGTCTTCTTAAGTGACTTCAAAGACTCGCGACACTATGGAGAGGTCAAAAAGAGGTTAAGCTTTGCTAGAAATTTGGCGCCGAATTCATCCCTGCGGAACCCGATTTTTGTGACCACTTTTGGACAAGCTCAAGTGGACCCACAAATTGAGGGCCCATGTGCTTTTGAAGCTTAAGATTTCATCTTTCAAATAAGCCCAAGTTTGTTTAATTTGGACATCATTTGATTGGGCAAAATATCACTCAAAGATACGTTGTGCTGATCCAGTCCAGTCTGAAATAGGTGCATTGTTTGGGCCATAACTTTCAAACCGCTTATCCAAATTGAGCAAATGACCCCATTCTGGAAAATAGACTTCCAGGGCTTTCTAACAAGCCCAAGAACGCGTGATGTGGCCGAGTATTCTGGAAGTTATGCTCTGTTGAAGTTGAGGCAGTTGCATGGATTAATGCTGGGAATATGAAGAGTCTTAGGTTACATATATTTGTGTGGCTGATATTGTGCACGTTTTAGATGCTTCTAGATTGATGTAATCAGCTGCAAAAATCCTAGAATATTCCTTGTAACCGCCCCCACCCCCTTTTATGATGTGTCTTTTCATTTTTCTTAGACTTTTCATTAGCTAGTTTTAATTGTTAGGAGTTATTTGAGTCTTTTGATTGTCTTTTGCTGAGTCTATAAAAGGGGAGGGGCATCTGAAGCTAATCATTCAGCATTGTAAGAGATTTCCAAAGTAATACAAGCACCTTTGAGAGTGATTCTCATTTGTGTCTCAAAAATTCCTAGTTCTATATCTTGAATTTGGCTAATTCAAGTGGTCTTCTAGGTTCTCTATCTTTTCCAATTGGAGTGATTCCTTGGTTAAGACAAGAGAATTAGCCCAAGGTCAAGTCATTGAGTGGCTCCGTGAAGGATTATCTCAATTACAAGATCTTGTTCTATTCCTTTTTCTTGTGTAGTGAAGTTCTTCATCCATCTCATCCATCTTTCATTTCTCTTCCCAATTTGGCTTATTTGAGTTGGAGTTTGATTTGGTTCACTTGCCCACCCACATCTACATCACCATTGTCTCAGATCGAGATACGAAGTTTTTAAGTCACTTTTGGATTACTTTGTGGAAAAAGTTGGGTACCAAACTCAAGTACAGTACCACTTGTCATCCACAAACAGATGGGCAAACCGAGGTTACTAATCGAACCCTTGGTACTTTATTAAGCGTTCTGATTAAAAACCACATCAAAGCTTGGGATCTGTTACTTCCACATGCTGAGTTTGCTTACAATAAGACTCCAAGCAAGGCTACTGGTCTATCTCCCTTTAAGGTGGTCTATGGAATTGATCCCGTAAGTCCACTTGATCTTGTACCACGACCATTAGATCAAAAGCCAAGTGCGGATGCCGCTACTAGGGTGGAAGAAATCCAGAAGTTGCATGAGTTAGTAAAGGCCAAGATTGAGAAAACTACACTTTCATACACGGCCTAAGCTAACAAGCATAAAAGGGAGAAGCTTTTTAAGCCAGGTGATTTGGTTTGGATTCATCTTCGTAAAGAACGTTTTCCTTCCAAAAGGAAAACTAAATTGATGCCTAGAGCGGATGTTCCATTCGAGATTTTGGAGAAGATCAACAATAATGCTTACAAGGTAGAGTTACCAGGAGATTATGGAGTATCAGCTACGTTTAACGTTGCTGATTTAAGCCCTTATGAAGCAGATGGTTACCTTTCTGATTTGAGGACCAAATCTTCCCAACAAGGGGAGAATGATGGAGGTCCATCCTCAAGGTCTAATAATGTTTCGTTGGTCCAAAATAATCAAGAAATCAACTCCAAAGTCACGGGCATGAGTCACTTGATGGCAAACACACAAGGTGATACACTCGGGTTCTCATCCAGATTTTTACCCGGTTTTTGCTATCTTATTACATAGGCCTAAAGCATATTTTGGTGTCCGTTTTTTGGATGATTATCAAGTTTAGGATGTTAACTTTTAAGTCCAATTGGTTTCATATCATTTAGAATTCATTTGGTTACTTAAAACAGTTCATCTCTTGAACCTGTCCGGATTGCACTGCAAAATGCACAGTTTTGGTTTTCTGGTTTGTTCAGGGGGCAAATGATGTCCAAATGCTACGATTCCAATTGGAGGGTAAACTAGACACCTTGAGGTTTCCAACCACGTAAGAAACGTAGCAATTAGTCATCATTTGAGGTGTCAAACATGCGTTGCAAGTGGAGGCAGAAACTGGCTGCTTGACACCCGGTTGCTTAGCTTGGTGGTTTTCCTCCTTCAAGGGGTTTGCTTAAGGTGGAAGGCTGCCAAGTAGGTCATTTTGAGCTGCTTGATCAACCACCACTCAGCTACTTAAGAGAGAGACACGTGGAGCAAGTGAAACATCACCATTTTGCAAGCCCTCATTCGACCACTCAAGCATGACATGGCACACATGCATTCTTCAGTTCTTTTGAGGTGGCTAGCCGTGCACTCTTACCTTCCTAGCTGGGAAAATGAGTCATCTACATTCCTTAATGCATAGGAAAGGTTTAGGAAGATAATTTAAGTGCTTTGTAAAGTACGCTTTCAGCTTTTGGTTTGTATTAGAGTAAACCGTGTGTTAGGAAGTGATTAGCAAGTTTAATGACTTTCCTCCCTTGGAAGGAAAGCTCATTTGTGTACTCTCAAGGGCATATAAAGCCTTGTATGTTCATTTTGAAGGAATAGAGTTGAATTTTCAGTAGAGAGAAAAGACTTTGTGTCTTGTGATTTCCTAAACACTTAACCTGCTTATCCTTAATTGTGGCCGATTAAGGTGGTGACCAAGTGAGTCTCAATCTTTGGTTAGGTGGTGAATCTTATCCTAATCCAAGATTGAGGGCCCTAAGTGATGCATATTTCCATATGCATCATTTTTATTCAAGACCAATTTCAAAGAAGAAAAGGGTCAAAGAAGATCATGCTTGGAAGTGTGTTTATTTGGTCTTCTTAAGTGAGTTCAAAGACTCACGACACTATGAAGAGGTCAAAAAGAGGTTAAGCTTTGCTAGAAATTTGGCACTGAATTCATCCCTGCGGAACCCGATTTTTTGTGACCACTTTTGGACAAGCTCAAGTGGACCCACAACTTGAGGCTCCACATGGTTTTGAAGTTTAAGATTTCAGCTTTCAAATACGCCCAAGTTTGTTTAATTTGGACATCATTTGATTGGGCAAAATATCACTCAAAGATACGTTATGCTGATCCAGTCCAGTCTGAGATAGGTGCATTGTTTGGGCCATAACTTTTCAACCGCTTATCCAAATTGAGCAAATGAGCCCATTCTGGAAACTAGACTTCCAGGGATTTCTATCAAGCCCAAGAACGCGTGATTTGGCCGAGTATTTTGGAAGTTATGCTCTGTTGAAGTTGAGGCAGTTGCAAGGATTAATGCTGGGAATATGAAGAGTCTTCGGTTACATATTCTTGTGTGGCTGATATTGTGCACGTTTTAGATGCTTCTAGATTGATGTAATCAGCTGCAACAATCCTAGAATATTCCTTGTAACCTCCCCCACCCCCTTTTATGATGTGTCTTTTCATTTTTCTTAGACTTTCATTAGCTAGTTTTAATTGTTAGGAGTTATTGAGTCTTTTTTATTTTGATGTCTTTTGCTGAGTCTATTTAAAAAGGGGAGGCTGTGAAGCAAATCATTCAGCATTGTAAGAGATTTCCAAAGTAGTAAAAGCACCTTTGAGAGTGATTTCCTCATTTGTGTCTCAAAAATCTAGTTTATATATCTTGAATTTGGCTCATTCAAAGTGGTGTCTAGGTTCTCTTCCTTTTCCAATTGGAGTAGTTACTTGGTTAAGACAAGAGAATTAGGCCCAAGATAAGTCATGAGGGCTCCGTGAGGATTATATCAATTACAAGTTCTTGTTTATCTGTTCCTTTTGTTATTATTCTTCAACCTCTCAATCTATCTTACCCATATTCACTGTTCTTTGGTTGATTCTTGTTTAGTTTGAGTTTGAGTTGATTTGGTTCACTTACCCACCCACACATACATCAATTGGTATCAGAGCCAAGGTTTTTAAGTGACCCACATCATACCCAAACACATCCCAAAAAAGCCAAAATACAAAAAAACAAAAAGAGGCACAAACCGGCAATCCGAGTCTCGAAGACCAGAGAAGCAGCACGGTGCCCCCGTGCCACCACACACGACCGTGCCATATCATTTTCCAGGAATCTTCAAGTCGAGACGAAGCACGGTGCCCCCGTGCCGCCAAGCACGACCGTGCCACTCTACTTTTCTGTATTTTCTTCAGCCGAGGCATAGCACGGCCTGACCGTGCCCCCTTGCACGACCGTGCCACCTTTGCCACAGCCAACTTACGTTTCAAATCAATCCACGAAGAACCCAAGACCTCATCCTTCATGCCGTCTTCAAAGAACTTGGAGAAAGAACTAGCTCTTATTGATATTGGATATGCTTGTTTTGCAATTCCAAAATTTCATGGCGAAAAGGAAGAGTTCGCAGGTTGGTTATCTAAGGTGGAACGAGTTTTTGCTTGTTGTATCCTTAATGACCAACAGAAGTTCAAAGTGGTTATTTCAAGATTGAGAGGTTGTGCACTTCAGTGGTGGAATAAATATAAGTTTGAGCGAAAAAAAGAAAGGAAAAGAAAAGGTGAGAACTTGGAAGAAATTGAGTAGTAAGTTGAAGGATTCCTTTTACCCATCCACTTACATGCCCATGAAAGAAAGTATCTCCGTTAAGCTCACGGGTTCATTCCATTCCACCCCACAAAAAGAACCAACCCCACAAATGATCTTTCCCCCACAACCTAGGAGGTGTCTCAAGTGCCAAGGGCTTGGACACTTATCCACGGATTGCCCAACCAACGAGGTCATTACCTTGGAAGAAAGGAAAGCCGTGGAAGAAGAGAACGATCAGGAGGAAAGCCTTGAAGAAGAAATTGACCTCAAGGTTGAAAAAGAAGAAATACTTCACTTAGAGAAGGTTTCTCAAAAGCCAAACAAAGATGAAAAGATCCAAGGAGAGGAAGCTTCAAGCCTAGTTGACCTACCTCTTGTTTTTGGTGACTGTGGTGATGAAGAGACCATTGAAATTGAGACCCAAAGATCCGAGTTGAAGCAAGAAGAGATTGTGCAAGAAATTGAGCAATCCTTCACCGAAGAAGGGTGCCAAGAAGATAATGAGGTGAATTTGAGCATAACCCCAAGAATTAAAGAGCATGTAGCTAAAGACCTTGAAGTGATGAAGCCATGTAGGGTTGCTGAAAAGTTTGAGCAACTCTTGACCCAAGAAGAATTCGCCTTAACCCCCATTCAACCTTCCCAACCCTTCAAACCACAAAAGGACCGACAAGCCTTAACCCTCATTCATCCTTCCCAAACCCTTGCCCCCAAAAAAGATTTTCCACTTCCGCCTCTTCTCCTCACCAGATATGACCCGTTTTATCATCCTCCCCTCACCCTCTTCTATATCTCTCTAGAGGTGATGCCCTGTGACCTCCTTCCCCAAAAGCTCCCATATTGTAAGCGCGACCCCTTTCTTGAGAGGCTTGCCAACCCTTTGAGTCTGAGGACAAACTCAAAACAACCCGGGGAGTATGATGCATATTTCCATATGCATCATTTTTATTCAACTCCAATTTCAAAGAAGAAAAGGGTCAAAGAAGATCATGCTTGGAAGTGTGCTTATTTGGTCTTATTAAGTGAGTTCAAAGACTCACGACACTATGAAGAGGTCAAAAAAAGGTTAAACTTTGCTAGAAATTTGGTGCCGAATTCATCCCTGCGGAACCCGATGTTTGTGACCACTTTTGGACAAGCTCAAGTGGACCCACAACTTGAGGGCCCATGTGCTTTTGAAGTTTAAGATTTCAGCTTTCAAATAAGCCCAAGTTTGTTTAATTTGGACATCATTTGATTGGGCAAAATATCACTCAAAGATAAGTTATGCTGATCCAGTCCAGTCTGAGATAGGTGCATTGTTTGGGCCATAACTTTCAAACCGCTTATCCAAATGGAGCAAATGAGCCCATTCTGGAAAATAGACTTCCAGGGATTTCTAACAAGCCCAAGAACGCGTGATTTGGCCGAGTATTTTGGAAGTTATGCTCTGTTGAAGTTGAGGCAGTTGCAAGGATTAATGCTGGGAATATGAAGAGTCTTAGGGTACATATATTTGTGTGGCTGATATTGTGCACGTTTTAGATGCTTCTAGATTGATGTAATCAGCTGCAAAAATCCTAGAATATTCCTTGTAACCTCCCCCACCCCTTTGATGATGAGTCTTTTCATTTTTCTTAGACTTTTCATTAGCTAGTTTTAATTGTTAGGAGTTATTTGAGTCCTTTGATTGTCTTTTGCTGAGTCTATAAAAAGGGGAGGGGCATGTGAAGCTAATCATTCAGCATTGTAAGAGATTTCCAAAGTAGTACAAGCACCTTTGAGAGTGATTCTCATTTGTGTCTCAAAAATTCCTAGTTCTATATCTTGAATTTGGCTAATTCAAGTGGTGTTCTAGTTTCTCTATCTTTTCCAATTGGAGTGATTCCTTGGTTAAGACAAGAGAATTAGCCCAAGGTCAAGTCATTGAGTGGCTCCGTGAAGGATTATCTTAATTACAAGGTCTTGTTTATCCTTGTTCTTTTTTTTATTATTCTTCAAACCATCTCAAACTATCTTCCACCATATTCACTTTTCTTTGGTTGATTCTTGTTTAGTTTGAGTTTGAGTTGATTTGGTTCACTTACCCACCCACACATACATCACTAAGCTAAATGATTAGTGGTGTATCTTATCTAATCATCTAGCTTAGAACTATCCAAGTTTCATTAAACACTCTTGAAGTTCACAAACTAATTCTTGGTTTCACTCCTCTCAAACCATGAATTACCTTTGTTCTTCTTAGTGTCTTTTTATCCTCCTTGACTTCCCTCACTTCCTTACTCCTTTGATTCCTCTTATCCACACAAAATCAAGCCTTGACATAGCTGATTGCATCGAACTTCCAACAATCTTCAAAGCTACCTCAAACCGTGGAAAAGAACTTACCTAGGCAAGCTAGGCAGCGAGTTGGCACGGTCACCCCGTGCCCTTGAGCACGACCGTGCCACCCCTGGCCGTAAGAGTTTGCTTGTTTTCTAGCCTCCTTTGACGTGAGTTAACTGGGGTTGCCATCCTTCCCTTGGACTTACATCACCCACAACTTGAGGGCCCATGTGCTTTTGAAGTTTAAGATTTCATCTTTCAAATAAGCCCAAGTTTGTTTAATTTGGACATCATTTGATTGGGCAAAATATCACTCAAAGATACGGTGTGCTGATCCAGTCCAGTCTGAGATAGGTGCATTGTTTGGGCCATAACTTTCAAACCGCTTATCCAAATTGAGCAAATGAGCCTATTCTGGAAAATAGACTTCCAGGGCTTTCTAACAAGCCCAAGAACGCGTGATTTAGCCGAGTATTCTGGAAGTTATGCTCTGTTGAAGTTGAGGCAGTTGCAAGGATTAATTCTGGGAATATGAAGAGTTTTCGGTTACATGTGATTGTGTGGCTGATATTGTGCACGTTTTAGATGCTTCTAGATTGATGTAATCAGCTAAGAAATCCTAGAATATTCCTTGTAACCTCCCCCACCCCTTTTATGATGTGTCTTTCCATTTATCTTAGTCTTTTCATTTTACTAGTTTTAATTGTTAGGAGTTATTTGAGTCCCTTTGTTGTCTTTTGCTGAGCCTATATAAAGGGGGGGCGTGTGAGCATTGTAGATCAGATTTCTAAGGCATTTTCAAGAGTAATTCAAGCACCTTTGAGAGTGATTCTCAATTGTGTCACAAAAATTCCTAGTTCTATATCTTGAATTTGGCTAATTCAAGTGGTGTTCTAGGTTCTCTTTCTTTTCTTTGGAGTGATTCTTCAGAAGAGTGAAGGGAATCAGCCCAAGACCAAGGTGTGAGTGGCTCCGGAAGGATTATCTCATACACAAAGTCTTGCACTATCCATCTCTATCCTGTTTTGTGATATTCTTCATCTTTCCCATCTTTCTCTCTTTTCATTTTGCTTAGTTTGATTTGAGTTTGATTTGGATCACTTTTCACCCACATATACATCAATTGGTATCAGAGCAAAGGTTTTAAAGTGACCCCCATCACCCCCAAATTCATTTAAAAAAAAAAAAAACCGTAAACATCCAGTGTCCACAGGCCAGAAATTTCGCACGGTTCCCCAGTGCCCCATTGCACGACCGTGCCCCATTGCACGACCGTGCCCTCCCTCCTCTTCTCCAAAATAGCCTTTTTCCAGCCTAAACACAGACCCCACAAAGAACCCTTAAGCATTCATCCATCATGATTTCTCTTGGGAACTTGAGAAAAGAGATTGCTTTGATTGAAAAGAAGATGGTCATCCTTAAAACTCCAAAGTTTCGTGGCCAAAAAGAAGATTTCCCTTACTGGATTTCCAAAGTGGATCAAGTCTTCACTCGCTACAATATTGACGAGCAAGAGAAGTTTAAGGTGGTTATCGAGAAGCTCCGAGGCCATGCGCTTGAATGGGGGGAAAAGTACAAGTATAAGAGGAAGAAGAGAGGAAAAAGTAAGATCAAAACGTGGGACAAGTTGAGAGGAAAATTAATCGATGCTTTTGCTCCAACCTCTTACTCGCACAACCATCCTTTACTTTCCTTTGAGGTAAACAACTTTGATTCCTCTTCTAAAAACCTCTCTTTCAACAAGGGAAGCTCAATTCCATCCCCTCAACCCACATTTTTAGCCCCTCCCACTCCACAAAAGAAGCAAACTCCACAAACAAGCCAAGCCCTTGCAGATCGACCTAACCCCGACCCTTTGAACCTTAGGAGGTGTTCTAAGGGTCAAGGCTTTAGTCACACACCTACGGGCTGCCCCAACAAGGAATTCATCACCATCACCGAATGGGAAGTAGCCATGGAGGAAGAAAAGGGGGAGAACGATCAGGAGGAAAGCCTTGAAGAAGAAATTGAACTCAAGGTTGAAAAAGAAGAAATAATTCACTTAGAGAAGGTTTCTCAAAAGCCAAACGAAATTGAAGAAGAGCATGCAAATATTCATTTCAATCCAAAGGAGCAAGACCATATCCTATCCTTTCCCCCACAAAATCACATTAACCCCCATTCAACCTTCCCAAATCCTCAAACCACATAAAGCCTCACAAAATGATCTATTACTCACCTCTCTTTCCCCAACCGAATCTCACCTTAGTTTTCACCCGTCCCACACCCACTTTTATCAAACCTCTGTGCATATTGCTTTTCAAGTGCTGCCTTTTGACCTTATTCCATCTCCCAAACCCAAAGACAGTCCTCACTTGGATGTCTTTCTCATCCCCCTCCTCCATGCCACCCTACAAATGATGCCCTTTGGCCACTTCCTACAAGAGCTCCCATTTCATAAGCATGCCTCCCTTCATGAGAAGCTTGCCAATCCTTTGAGTTTGAGGACAAACTCAAAACAACCCGGGGAGTATGATGCATATTTCCATATGCATCATTTTTATTCAAGACCAATTCCAAAGAAGAAAAGGGTCAAAGAAGATCATGCTTGGAAGTGTGCTTATTTGGTCTTATTAAGTGAGTTCAAAGACTCACGACACTATGGAGAGGTCAAAAGGAGGTTAAGCTTTGCTAGAAATTTGGTGCCGAATTCATCCCCGCGGAACCCGATTTTTTGTGACCACTTTTGGACAAGCTCACGTGGACCCACAACTTGAGGGCCCATGTGCTTTTGAAGTTTAAGATTTCATCTTTCAAATAAGCCCAAGTTTGTTTAATTTGGACATCATATGATTGGGCAAAATATCACTCAAAGATACGTTGTGCTGATCTAGTCCAGTCTGAGATAGGTGCATTGGTTGGGCCATAACTTTTAAACTGCTTATCCAAATTGAGCAAATGAGCCCATTCTGGAAACTCGACTTCCAGGGATTTCTATCAAGCCCAAGAACGCATGATTTGGCCGAGTATTCTGGAAGTTATGCTCTGTTGAAGTTGAGGCAGCTGTAAGGATTAATTCTGGGAATATGAAGAGTTTTCGGTTACATGTGATTGTGTGGCTGACATTGTGCACGTTTTTGGAGCCTTCTAGATTGGTGTAATCAGCTAAGAAATCCTAGAATATTCCTTGTAACCTCCCCCACCCCTTTTATGATGTGTCTTTCCATTTATCTTAGTCTTTTCATTTTACTAGTTTTAATTGTTAGGAGTTATTTGAGTCCTTTTGTTGTCTTTTGCTGAGCCTATATAAAGGGGGGGCGTGTGAGCATTGTAGATCAGATTTCTAAGGCATTTTCAAAGAGTAATTCAAGCACCTTTGAGAGTGATTCTCATTTGTGTCCCAAAAATTCCTAGTTCTATATCTTGAATTTGGCTAATTCAAGTGGTGTTCTAGGTTCTCTTTCTTTTCTTTGGAGTGATTCCTCAAAAGAGTGAAGGGAATTAGCCCAAGACCAAGGTGTGAGTGGCTCCGGAAGGATTATCTCATACACAAAGTCTTGCACTATCCATCTCTATCCTGTTTGGTGATATTCTCCATCTTTCCCATCTTTCTCTCTTTTCATTTTGCTTAGTTTGATTTGAGTTTGATTTGGATCACTTTTCACCCACATATACATCACTATACACCAATATGTCATCAAAGTAGACAACAACAAATTTGCCGATAAGGGGCTTTAGAACTTGGTTCATAAGCCTCATGAAAGTGCTTGGTGCATTTGTCAACCCGAATGGCATGACAAGCAACTCATAGAGGCCTCCTTTAGTTTTGAAGGCCGTCTTCCACTCATCTCCTTCATAAATCCGGATTTGGTAGTAGCCACTTTTAAGATCAATCTTAGAAAAGATGGTGGCTCCATGAAGCTCATCTAGGAGATCCTCCAACCGCGGAATAGGAAAGCGATATTTGATAGTGATTTTGTTTATCGCTCTACTATCTACACACATTCTCATTGACCCATCTTTCTTCGGAACAAGCAGGGCCGGCACGGCACATGGGCTAAGGCTCTCACGAATCAAGCCTTTGGCAAGAAGATCATCTGCTTGCCGTTGCACCTCTTGAGTCTCTTGGGGATTCATTCGGTAGGCCGGCTTATTTGGGAGGGTGGCACCAGGGACGAGGTCAATTTTGTGTTGTATGGTTCTTTTGGGAGGGAGGCCATGGGGAACCTCACTAGGGAAGACATGTTGGAAATCTTTGAGGAGAGAGGAAAGCAAAGGATGGGAAGAATCCTTAGCTTCGGCCGGTTCTTGGCCAAGTAAAATCCACTCCTTGAAATCATCATATTCATGGAGTTGGGAATGGAGTAGGGTAGTAAGAAAGACATCCATGCTAGGAGTGTCTTGAGGCCTTTTTTGTGAGTTGGATTTGAGAGGGGTAAGGGTGATCTTTTTGTGGTCTTTGGCAAATGTATATGTGTTTAACCGACCATCATGCATCACACTTCGGTCAAACAACCATGGACGTCCCAAGAGAACATGACAAGCATCCATGGGCACAATATCACACCAAATCTCATCCTTGTAACTTTTACCAATTGAAAAGCTAAGTAAACAACGAGAGGAGATTTGCAAGCCTTTACCTTGATTGAGCCATTGTATGGTGTAGGGGCTTGGGTGTGGAGAGACCGATAGCTTGAGTTTGTCCACTAGAGTCTTGGAAGCAACATTGGCACAACTTCCACCATCAATAATAAGAGAGCAAACCTTCCCCTTCACGGTACACCGGGTGTGGAAGATGTTCTCCCTTTGTTCCATGTCATTTTGGAAAGCAATACCACTCAAGGCTCTTCTTATCACAAGCATTTCTCCTTCATCGGGTCCCTCTTCGACTTCTTCAAGAGCTTCGGTCATGAGAAGCTCCTTTTCTTCCCCATCATTCTCATCATCTAGCTCCTCACAATAAGCTTGATACTCGGCCAAAGTGACAACTCTTTTGTTAGGACACTCGGAAGCAAAGTGTCCAAGGCCTTGACAACGGAAAATCTCTTCTTGTCACCGGGTTTGGGGGGTTGTTTTGAGGGGGTTTGAGGGGGATTTGGCCGAGGGGGTCTTGTGTTTGAGATTGGAGTTGACTTGGGAGGGTAGTATGAGGGCTTTTGGAATGGGTAAGGACAGGGGTTAGGCTTGGAGGCCATGCCCTTGCCCTTGGCTTTCTTTTGTGACTCCACTTTGTGAGCTAAGGCACTAAGCTCATCTAGGGAAGTGTAAGGGTGGAGTTCAACAACATGAGCAATTTCATCATTCAAACCACTCAAGTATCTAATCAAAGTTTGAGATTCATCCTCCTTCAAATCACATTTCAACAATAATTGTTCAAACTCTCTAGTGTACTCTTCTACACTCTTAGACCCTTGTTTGAGGTGGTGGAGTTTAAGGAAGTTGTCTTGCAAGTAATGGGGTGGCAAAAACTTGGACTTAAGTTTGGACTTCATTTTCTCCCAAGTTCCTATCTTCCCTTTACCCTTCCTAACTCTTTTACTCACAATATTAGACCACCAAATGGAAGTATACTTTCTAAGCTTTAAAGCAACAAGCTTTACCTTTCTTTCATCGGGGATGTCTTTGAACTCAAAGACTCTTTCAACAGTTTGGAGCCAATCCAAGAATACATCCGGGTCAAGTTGGCCTTCAAAGTTGGGAATATCCACCTTGAAGTCATTGTAGCTTCGCTCTTGAGGCCTATGATGCCTCCTTGGTCTTCTTGCATACACATCCTCACCGGAGTCTTCAAGAGAGTTGCTTTCTTCTTCCTCGGAGTCATCCGAGTCTTGTTTGCTTACACTCCTAGGACTTCTCAAGTTCCTTCTCTTCTCTTGCATCATGTGACCAAGTTGTGCTTGAAGGTACTTGACTTGGGCTTGTAGCTCGGCCTTTTCTCTCAAAGCTTGTTCAGCCACTTGCTCGGGAGTGAGGCTAGAGGACATGTTGGCTTTGGAGTGGAGAATTTGTGTTTTGGGGACGGGAGGGGTAGGCACGGTCGTGCTTGTAGGCACGGTCAGGCCGTGCTGTGCTGCTGGCATGGGCTGACTGAAAATGGAATGTGGCACGGTCGTGCCACTGTGGCACGGGGTGGCCGTGCTACAATTCTGGTTGTGCACGGTTTGGAAAATGCAAGAGAGCGTGTTTGGTATGTGTTTGGGGGATGGAAGCTTGGCCAAGAGGGTAGCCTAAGCTCTGATACCAAATGATGTATTCAAGCTTCACTAAGGCAAGTATTTGCTAAAGTGAATCAAGAATGCACTTAGGTAGAAAACATGAAAAGAAAATCAAGAACCAAGATAGATCAAGTGGACTAGTAAGGGTGATGATAATCCACCTTGGTTTGCACACTTGGGCAAATCTTCTTCCTTCAACTAAGTTACAGAAGTTAATCACCTTCTTAGTTGA
Source organism: Carnegiea gigantea (assembly GCA_029747015.1). Classification (NCBI taxonomy): domain Eukaryota; kingdom Viridiplantae; phylum Streptophyta; class Magnoliopsida; order Caryophyllales; family Cactaceae; genus Carnegiea; species Carnegiea gigantea. The sequence continues at coordinate 25,078 of JAKOGI010003328.1, read as the reverse complement.
ATTTCGAAGACCTAGAGACCCACTTGAGGTTGCCAAACACCCAAGATATAACACTAGGAATTTTGAAGAGAATTTGAGAGAGTTTACAAAACTCAAAGCTGAATGCAAGTTCATATATCCTCTTGGCAGCCCAAGGCCTCCCTTTTATAGTGGGGGAAACCTTTAACAAGCTGAAAAAAAAAGGATCCAACAAGCTCTTACACGTCCAAAAGCATGGGGGGACCAAAAAGCAAAAGACAAAAGCTGAAAAGTGCTTTTTACTTTATGTCAGCAACTTTTCAGTGCATATGGGTCAACTTTAAACAGCTATAACTCCTAGGTTTCGCATCCAAATTGGCTGCAATAGGTCTTGTTGGAAAGCTCTGGAAGTCAGCTTTCACAAGGCTCAAGTTGCACGCCATTTGGAGTAGCCGTTTGGGAGATATCAGGCAAAAGGTGCAGCATGTGCAAACTGGGACAGTTTCTGCTGCTTCTAGAAAAAGGCTCCCGTTGACTTATTTCCTAGATACCTAACCTAGAACTCTTTATATGCCTTTGAAGCTGACATATTAAGGGTTCCAAAAAGTAATTTTGGCAGCCCTTTAAGTCCACCTAAGCTTGGGTAATTAGGCTTGCAAAACCGGGCCAATTTCTGTCCAAACCGGGCAGCATGTGCAATGCATGTTTGATAATTTCTCGGACCATGGCATGAACCTCTTTGACTTCTTTGGTGGTTGTAGGGTCCCTTAGGCATGTGGCTTGGCCTTCACTTGTTTCCAAAGGATGGTCCCCATCACATGTCATGCTTGAGTGGTCGAATGAGAGCTTGCAAAATAGTGGCGTTTCACTAGCTCCACGTGTCTCTTTCTCAAGTAGCTGAGTGGTGCTTAATCAAGCAGCTCAAAATGACCTGCTTAGCAGCCTTCCACCTTAAGCAAACCCCTTGAAGGAGGAAAACCACCAGGCTAAGCAACCGGGTGTCAAGCAGCCGATTTCTGCCTCCAGTTGCAACGCATGTTTGACACCTCAAGTGATGACTAATTGCTACGTTTCTTAATGGTTGGAAACCTCAAGATGTCTAGATTACCCTCCTTTTTGAATCGTAGCAATTGGACGTCGTTTACCCCTTGAATGAGCCTGACTCCCCAAACCGTGCAGATTGGACTCCAAAACAGCACAGGTTTACTAATTAGCTTAGTTCACTAACCAATTGAACTCCAAATCTGGTAATTCCAATTGGACATGAAAGCTAAGATCTTGGGGACCCAAAATATGTAAAAATTCAAGACTTAAACCAAACTATATTATAAGAAATAAAAAGAACAAAGCCGGGTTCATCCTGGCCCTGCTGGGCAGTTTTGACACCTTGGGTTTAATTGCTGATTTGAACGACCAAATTAAGTCCAAATTGGATGAAACTTGATTTGTTGGAAAGCTAACATCTTGATCTTCAAATCCATCAAAAAATATTAGACGTAAACCCTTAGTATATTTGAGAAATTAAGCACACAAAAACGGGTTAGCTGCTGGATTTAACCCTTGCCCTGCAGATTCAATGTTTAATCAAAACTTGGATGATTTATTCATCCTTAAACCAGCATAATAAGATTACCTAATTTGATTTGATTCTTTTTTAACAAAAGGGATGGAGGGATTTCCATCACCTTTGAACTTGAGGCCCAAAAATCCGAGTTGAAGCAAGAAGAGATTGTGCAAGAAATTGAGCAATCCTTCACCCAAGAAGGGTGCCAAGAAGATAATGAGGTGAATTTGAGCATAACCCCAAGAATTGAAGAGCATGCGGTTAAAGACCTTGAAGTGATGAAGCCATGTAGGGTTGCTGAAGAGTTTGAACAACTCTTGATTCAAGAAGTACGCCCTACCGAACTCCGAGCACCCGAGTTGGAGGCATGTGGGGTTATTGAAGAAGTTGAGCAACTCTTGACCCAAGAAGAATTCACATTAACCCCCATTCAACCTTCCCAACCCTTCAAACCACAAAAGGACCGACAAGCCTTAACCCTCATTCATCCTTCCCAAACCCTTGCCCCCAAAGAAGATTTCCCACTTTCGCCTCTTCTCCTCACCAGGTATGACCCGTTTTATCATCCTCCCCTCACCCTCTTCTATATCTCTCTAGAGGTGATGCCTGTGACCTCCTTCCCCAAAAGCTCCCATATTGTAAGCGCGACCCCTTTCTTGAGAGGCTTGCCAACCCTTTGAGTTTGAGGACAAACTCAAAACAACCCGGGAGTATGATGCATATTTCCATATGCATCATTTTTATTCAACTCCAATTTCAAAGAAGAAAAGGGTCAAAGAAGATCATGCATGGAAATGTGCCTATTTGGTCTTATTAAGTGAGTTCAAAGACTCATGACACAATGGAGAGGTCAAAAAGAGGTTAAGCTTTGCTAGAAATTTGGTGCCGAATTCATCCCTGCGGAACCCGATTTTTGTGACCACTTTTGGACAAGCTCAAGTGGACCCCCAACTTGAGGGCCCATGTGCTTTTGAAGCTTAAGATTTCATCTTTCAAATAAGCCCAAGTTTGTTTAATTTGGACATCATTTGATTGGGCAAAATATCACGCAAAGATACGTTGTGCTGATCCAGTCCAGTCTGAGATAGGTGCATTGTTTGGGCCATAACTTTCAAACCGCTTATCCAAATTGAGCAAATGAGCCCATTCTTGAAAATAGACTTCCAGGGCTTTCTAACAAGCCCAAGAACGCGTGATTTGGCCGAGTATTCTGGAAGTTATGCTCTGTTAAAGTTGAGGCAGTTGCAAGGATTAATGCTGGGAATATGAAGAGTCTTCGGTTACATATACTTGTGTGGCTTATATTGTGCACGTTTTAGATGCTTCTAGATTGATGTAATCAGCTGCAAAAATCCTAGAATATTCCTTGTAACCTCCCCCACCCCTTTTATGATGAGTCTTTTCATTTTTCTTAGACTTTTCATTAGCTAGTTTTAATTGTTAGGAGTTATTTGAGTCCTTTGATTGTCTTTTGCTGAGTCTATAAAAAGGGGAGGGGCGTGTGAAGCTATTCATTCAGCATTGTAAGAAATTTCCAAAGCAATACAAGTACTTTGAGGTGTGTTTCTCAAAAGTGCAACTAAATTCCTAGTTCTATATCTTGAATTGTGGCAAATTCAAGTGGTTTTCTAGGTTCTCTTCCTTTTCCAATTGGAGTGATTCCTTGGTTAAGACAAGAGAATTAGCCCAAGGTCAAGTCATTGAGTGGCTCCGTGAAGGATTATCTCAATTACAAGATCTTGTTCTATTCCTTTTTTTTGTGTAGTGAAATTCTTCATCCATCTCATCCATCTTTCATTTCTCTTCCCAATTTGGCTTATTTTGAGTTGGGGTTTGATTTGGTTCACTTGCCACCCACATATACATCAAGGAATGAGGTCAATATTGATGTATGTTAACCATGGGAATGTCAAAAGATGAGAATGTGTGATGGGGAAGATTGAAAACAAGGACAAGCAAAAACCGAAAAGAACAATGAGCTCACCCGGTCTTGATGGATAGTGTGCAACTCTCTTGTCTAAGATAAGCCAAAGGCGCCACTTAGAGGAGAAGTTGGGCTATTCCTTCTTCACTTATGGATACAGAATATCACCACCATAAGCAAGAGAAAGGAACCTAGAAGATCACCACTTGAACTAGCCAATTCAAGCTAAAGCAACTAGGAGTTTCAATGGAGAGTAAAACACTCAGATTTCATTGCATGATATTCAAAGCTGCCTTCTTACATTCCTAAAGGTCCCTTATATAGGAGGGAGCCTCAAAATTCAGATTACATGGGTTACAATGCAAGCCAAACGGATCAAGACAAAAGGGAAGCACAAAAAGCAAGAAAAGTACAAAAGGTGATGTTGACAGTTGCTGTCCAGTTTTCCAGATTGCAGGGTCAACTTTCAGCAGCTGTATCTTCGTCCTTACTTACCCAAATTGGCTCCAACATACCTTATTAGAAAGCTTAGAAAGTGTTCTTTCATATGCTACTTTTGGAGCTCATTTGGTGCAGCCGTTCAGGAGATATAAACAGAACAAGTGAGATGGTGCAGGCTGACTTCCCAAAAGCAGCTTTAGAAGTTTCCTTGCTTTTAGCCTCCTTGGGACACGTTTGACTCTGGTTTCTTTTCCCACCCTTTTAGCCAATTCAAAAAAGGATCTAGGGGTTAAAATTCCAGGTTGTTAGGGTTACTTTAGGTTGGGGAAAATGGGCTCCCAAAACCGGACAAAATCTGACCTGGAAAACAGTTTTGGACAGTTTGGCTTTAACAAAGGGTTTGGATGGGCAAATGACATCCAAATGGGCTGAAACTTGATTTATTGGGCAGCTAACTCTCCAATATTTCCAGACATACCAAAAGTTTGGCTTTAAAGCCTCAGGTCATCAGGTCACCAAGGTCAGAAATTCGGGCCATGTGCGGGATGAGCCCGGCAGAATGCAAGTGATCGTATCTTGAGTGATTTCTAATCCTTGGAAAGCCTTTGTGACCTCTTGAGCTATAAGAACCCCTTGGGGCTGATCCGCATCATCCCCCTCAGCTTGGGAAGAGTTTGTCCTCAAACTTGGTAGCTCGTCTTCTTCATCAAAGTAGGGCCTCAAATCGGCTACATTGAATGTAGCGGATACTCCATAGTCACCGGGCAAATCAACCTTGTATGCATTGGAATTGACTTTTTGAAGGATCTTGAATGGGCCATCCGAGCGTGGAAGAAGCTTGGACCTTCTTTTGCTAGGAAATCGCTCCTTTCTTAGGTGGATCCATACTAAATCTCCGGGCTTAAATTGGACTTCCTTGCGGTGCTTGTTTACCCGATCCTTGGTTTGATCATTGAACTTCTCAATTTTAGCCCTCACTTGTGCATGGAGCTCTTGGATTTCCTTTGCTCTCTTCTCGGCCTCCCAACTAAACTTGGTTGGAGTAAGGAGGGGTGTAAGGTCCATAGGTGTACAAGGGTTGAAACCATATACAACTTGGAATGGAGAAAGACCGGTGGCTTTGCTTGGCACTCGATTGTAGGCAAACTCGGCATGGCAAAGCAACTCATCAAGTAGGTCCTCCAATCTAGGGATGGGATAGCGGTACTTAATAGTGATTTTGTTGATAGCATGACTATCCACACACATCCTCATGCTTCCATTCTTCTTTGGTACCAATAAGGCCGGAACGGCACAAGGACTCAAGCTTTCCCGAATCATTCCTTTGGCCAAAAGTTCACCCACTTGTCTTTGGATTTCTTGGGTTTCTTGTGGATTCATTCTATAGGCCGGTTTATTTGGAAGGTGGATCCGGGAATGAGGTCTATTTTGTGTTGGATGGTTCTTTGAGGGGGTAGGCCATGGGGAATTTCTTGCGGAAATACATGGTTATAGGCTTGGAGAAGAGGGATGAGGAGGGGATGGGAGTGAGTGACGGTTTCGGTTTCACCTAGGCCAAGTAGGACCCACTCCTTGAATGACTCATACTCATGGTTTTCGGCCTTGAGGAGGTTAGTGAGTAGGATGTCTTTTTGTGGGGTTTCTTTTGGCTTGAGGAGTTGGGAAGGGCGAATGGGGGTAAGGGTGATTTTCTTGTGGTCTAGGATGAAGGAGTAGGTGTTCATTCGGCCATCATGCATAACATTTCTATCAAAGAGCCACGGTCTACCAAGGAGTACATGACATGCATTCATGGGAATCACATCACACCAAATTTCATCCTTATAGTTCTTTCCAATGCTCAAAGAAACTAAACAACGAGATGAGACTTGGACACCTTTACCTTGATTGAGCCATTGAATGGTGTATGGAAAAGGGTGTGGAGATGCCGTGAGTTGAAGCTTGTCCACCAAGGTCTTGGATGCCACATTTGTACAACTCCCTCCATCAATGATGAGGGAACATACTTTGCCTCCTATGGTGCACCTCGTGTGAAAGATGGCCTCCCTTTGTTCATTCCCATCTTGAGTAGCCAACCCACTCAAAGCTCGTCTAACCACCAAGAGTTCACCTTCATCCGGGCCCTCCTCTACTTCTTCTAGGGCCTCATTCAAGTACAACTCCTTTTCTTCTTCCATTTCTTCTTCAAAAGATGCTTGGTACTTGGCTAGGGTGACCACTCTTGATGGAGGTCCATTCCCTAGCATGATCCATGGCCCACAAGGAAGCCCAAAGAGTCCAAGTTCCACGTCCAAAGTGCAAGAAATCAGCCTAGGAACACAAGAAAACTTTTTTGTCAAAACTGGAATTTCAGGTGTGCATAAACCCGGTTTTGTGCACCTAATTTCCTAACCTTCCCAAGGCTGAAATGGGGTTGCAGGGACGCGTAAGTTTAAGTTCAAGAAGTGCTCTTTCCATCAAGACCTCTTGCAAGTCATTTGGAGATCATTTGGTACCTCAAAACCTCAAGCCAAGTCAAACACTACATTCTGGCTAGAAACTGGACTGTCCGAATTTAAGGGCTGTGTTGGTGGACTTTTTCTCCTCTATTTGGTTTGAAACTTTCATGGCTTGAAAGTACTTTAAAAATATTATCAAATGGCCATAAAAAAACTCAGCCAAATTACACACATATAGAGCAATTATCCACCAAAACATTGCACAAAACACCCCTTTACCCGGTACATGGCCAGCCGGTACAAGGAGAGATGATTGAGGTGATTTTTGCTCTAATCCATGCTTAGCCACTTGCAAGAGCTGTCCTAAGGAGTGCCAATCTGCTGAGTGAAGTTTCCAAAGGCCCCTAAGTCGACACCTAAGCCTCAAGATCAGCAAAGATGAGGTGTCATGCCCGGGTTCAATCTAACCGGTTTTGTGTTGTTTGGATTTGTGATTTCTACCTAGTTTAGTTCCTGAACTAGCTTAGCATAAGGTGCATCAGCTGAATGGAGGCTTCCTTTAGTCCCTAAAGTCGACACATCATCCTCAAGATGAGCATTGAAAAGTTGTCAAGTGGAGGATGCATCTACCCATTTATGCTTTGATTTGATCCTTGTAATTTTGCCTAGTTTAGCTTGTAGTGCAACCTAAGGCCTATGCTTGTACTTGAAAAGCTTGTATTAATACCCCCCCAAGGCTTGGCCGGCCACTCACTCAAGCATTTGTATGAAATGAAGTTGAGCTTTGCTCCTTTGAACTCCCAAACTCTCTTCTAGCTTATCTCTTCCTTTGGCCGGGTTGAGTGGTGATCTAGCAAGAGTCTTAACTCCTTCTTGGTGGTGTTTCTGTATCCAAGGGGTGGTTAAGGGCCCTAACATCTTTCCTTGGTGGTGTTTCTGTATCCAAGGTTGGTGTTAGTTCCGGTTGCTTATCCAAGTCTAAGGTGAGTTTGTGGTTTCAAAGTTGCCTTGAACTTCTTGCACTTTGCTTACATTTTTCCCATCCTCTTGACTTTCCCTAGAGGATACATCATATTCGGTATCAGAGCTAAGGTTTCCCTAGGCCTAAGCTTGCTGCCCAACACCCTTCCAAACACCCAAACACATTCCCCCTCAAAAACACCAAACCGTGCTCCACAGATTTTCACCATCCAGAAAATCGGCACGGTCAGCCCGTGCCAAACAGCACGACCGTGCCACCTCACATTCCAGCCACACTTCCTTTTTCATCCACACCCAGTACTTCAGCACGGTCACCCCGTGCCATGTCGCACGACCGTGCCACCCCTTTTCCAGCAACATCTCAACTTCACTCCCGTCCAGAACCAGAGCACGGCCGCCCCGTGCCTCACAGCACGCCCGTGCCACATTCAGGCCGTGAAGTTCCTGCTTATTTCAACACAAGCACTACTAGCATGACCATGGAGGAAAAGTTTGAGGCTCTCATGAGGAATTATGAGGCCTTGAAGCTACAGAATGAAGAGATCAAAGGTCAGAACGAGTATTTGAGGCGACAACTTGGAGACTCCTTGAAGCAAAAACGAAAGGAGGTTAGAAGTTCCCGATCTTCTAACTCCTCCGACTCCGACCGGAAGCGAGAGAAGCCCCACACTTGAGCTCGTCAAGTGAAGAGGAGGCTTATGGAAGATCAAGAAGAGGAAGGCGGACAACCTCTCACCAAGGAGACATTAGAGTGGAGATTCCAGAATTTGAAGGGAAGCTAGACCCCGATGAGTTCTTGGAATGGATGCAAACCGTTGAGAGAATCTTTGACTACAAAGAGATTTCCGAGGGAAATAAGGTAAAACTTGTGGCCCTTAAACTTCGTAAATATGCTTCTCTTTGGTGGTCCAACCTTTGTGCTAAGAGAGTTAGGCAAGGGAAGGGAAAGATTCGAACATGGGAAAAGATGAAAACCAAACTCAAAGCCCGTTTCTTACCCCCATCTTACCTACAAGACAATTATTCCCAACTTCACAATCTCACCCAGGGGAACTTGAGTGTTGAGGAGTACACTAGGGAATTTGAGAAGTTGTTAATCAAGTGTGACTTGAGAGAGCCCGAAGAGCAAACCATAGTGAGATATTTGGGTGGGTTAGATCCTAGGTATGCCCATGTGGTGGAATTGCAACAATACACCACTTTTGATGAAGTGTGTGTCTTAGCCCACAAAGTTGAACAACAAAGGAAATCCAAACTCTACAAAAGGGAACCTCCCAAACCCTTTCCCAAGAGCCAACCTTTCAACAAGGGGAGCTCTTATCCACCTCCCAAACCCACGGTTACTACACCCTCACCTCCACAAAAGAACCAAGCTCCACAAAAGACTCCACCTTCCCAAAACCGTCCCAACCCTAAGCCAAATGACCAAAGAAGGTGTTTCAAGTGTCAAGGTCTTGGGCACATTGCTTCGGAGTGTCCAAATAGGAGAGTTATCACCTTGGCCGAGTGGGATGAGAGAAGAGAAGAAGAGGGAGAAGAGGAGGAAGTAAGAGAAGGTGTGTATTACATGGAGGAACAAGAAGAAGTGATTGAGGAAGCGGATGAAGGAGAGTTACTTGTATTGAGGAGAGCTTTGAGTACCAAAAGAGGAGAGCATGATGAACAAAGGGAGAACATCTTCCATACACGTTGCACCATTCAAAGCAAAGTGTGTTCCCTCATCATTGATGGTGGGAGTTGTGCAAATGTGGCATCCTCAACTATGGTGGAGAAGCTTGGCCTTCAAGCTTCGGCTCATCCTCACCCCTACAACATTCAATGGCTAAATCAAGGTAAGGGGTTGCAAGTTAATTCAAGATGCTTGATTTCATTTTCCATTGGCAAGCACTATCATGATGAGTTGTGGTGTGATATCATCCCCATGGATGCATGTCACCTTTTGTTTGGAAGACCATGGTTGTTTGACCGGAAAGTCATGCATGATGGCTACTTAAACACTTACACTTTCCACAAGGATGGGAAAAAGATCACCCTTGCCCCATTAAGCCCTTCCCAACTCCACAAAAGCAAGCCCCAACCAACCCATGACCGTTCGGATATGCTTCTAACCGTGAGTGAGCCTCTCCTTAAGGCTTCTCACCATGAATTCAAGGCCTTCAAGGAGTGGATCCTAGCCACCCTTGAGGAATCCGAAACCTCCACTCCATCACACCCCCTAGCCCTTTCCCTCCTTGAACACTTTAGCCATGTCTTTCCCGAGGAAATACCTCCCGGCTTACCACCACAAAGAACCATCCAACACCACATAGACCTCATACCCGGTTCCATCCTCCCAAATAAACCGGCATACCGAGCCAACCCCAAGGAAACCATGGAAATCCAAAGGCAAGTTGATGAACTTATGGATAAGGGGTTGATTAGAGAGAGCTTGAGCCCTTGTGCGGTTCCGACCCTCCTTGTTCCAAAGAAAGATGGGAGCATGCGCATGTGTGTTGATAGTAGGGCGATCAACAAAATAACCATCAAGTATAGATATCCAATTCCCCGCCTTGAAGACATGCTTGATGAGTTATATGGTTTTAGTGTGTTCTCTAAAGTGGACTTGAGAAGTGGCTACTATCAAATCCGCATTAGAGAGGGAGATGAGTGGAAGACGGCCTTCAAGACCAAAGGAGGCTTGTATGAGTGGCTAGTCATGCCATTCGGTTTGTCAAATGCTCCAAGTACCTTCATGCGGCTCATGAACCAAGTGTTCCGGCCCTTTATTGGCAAATTTGTTGTGGTGTATTTTGATGACATCCTCATGTATAGCAAGAATGAAGAAGAGCACCTTCAACATCTCACCCAAGTCATGAAGGTCCTAGAAAAAGAAAAGCTCTATGGTAACCTCAAGAAGTGCACCTTTTTCACTCATGAGGTGACCTTCCTTGGTTACATTGTTACAAATGAAGGTATCAAGGTTGATGAGAGTAAGGTGGAAGCAATTCAGTCTTGGCCCATCCCAAGGAGCATTCATGATGTGCGAAGTTTCCATGGGCTTGCCTCATTCTATAGGTGGTTCATTAGGGACTTTAGCACAATTATGGCCCCTATGACCGAGGTTATCAAAGGTGCATCGTTCAAGTGGACTCCCAAGGCTCAAGAAGCCTTTGAAACCATCAAGTCCAAACTCACCCAAGCACCGGTACTTGCCTTACCATGCTTTGATAAGGTGTTTGAGGTGGAATGTGATGCATCGGGAGTTGGCATTGGAGGAGTTCTCACTTAAGAAGGGCGGCCCTTAGCCTTCTTTAGTGAGAAGCTTTGTGACTCAAGAAGGAAGTACTCCACTTATGATAAGGAGTTCTATGCAATAGTGAGGTGCCTTGAGCATTGGAATCATTACTTGGTGGCTAGTGAGTTCATCTTGCACTCCGATCATGAAGCCTTGAAATACATTCAAGGGCAACATAAACTTAACTCACGGCATGCCAAGTGGGTGGAGTTCCTCCAATCTTTCAACTTCACCATCAAGCATAAGTCCGGAAAGTTCAACCAAGGAGCCGATGCCTTGTCAAGGAGGCACTTATTGCTATTCCAACTTGATGCTTGCATTCTTGGTTTTGAGCATTTGAAGTCCCTCTATGAGAATGATGAAGATTTGGGAGAGCTCTACAAGGAGTGCCATCGACATCCCAAAGGTGACTTCCTTGTCCAAGATGGATTTTTATTCAAGGGATCAAGATTGTGTGTGCCTAAGTGTGGCACAAGAGAGTTACTCATACGTGAGGCCCATGGAGGATCTCTTGCCGGTCACTTTGGAGAAAACAAGACCCTTATGATGTTAAGGGAACATTATTATTGGCCGAGTATGAGCAAAGATGTCCAAGATGTGTTGAAGAGATGCGCCACTTGCCAAGTTGCCAAAAGCCACCTCCTACCCCATGGCTTATACACTCCCTTACCTACTCCCAATCATCCTTGGGAGGATGTAAGCATGGATTTTGTTCTTGGCCTCCTAAGAACACAAAGGGGTAAGGACTCCATTTTCGTGGTTGTTGATCGTTTTTCGAAGATGGCCCATTTCATACCTTGTGCCAAGACCAACGATGCCACCCACATTGCCGATCTATACTTCAAGGAAGTAATGAGGTTGCATGGCATCCCTAGATCAATTGTTTCGGATAGGGATACCAAGTTCCTTAGCCATTTTTGGGTGACACTTTGGAAGAAGATGGGAACCAAGCTCAAGTATAGCACTTCATGCCACCCTCAAACGGATAGGCAAACCGAAGTCACCAACCGGACTTTGGGAAGCCTTCTAAGAGTGCTAGTAAAGTCCAACCTCAAAGCTTGGGACTTAGCCTTGCCTCATGCCGAGTTCGCTTTCAACAAAACACCTAGCAAGGCCACGGGTATGTCCCCATTCAAGGTAGTTTATGGTTTGGATCCCTTGAGTCCCCTTGATCTTATTCCAAGGGAGATGAATGAGAAGCCTCACATGGAGGCTAGCAAGCGAGTTGAAGAGATCCAAAAGCTCCATGAGACCGTGAGGGTAAAGATAGAGAAGGCCAATGCCTCCTACAAGGACCGTGCCAACAAGCATAGGAAGAAGATGGTGTTTCACCCCGGTGATTTGGTATGGGTTCACTTGAGAAAGAAAAGGTTTCCTTCTAAAAGGAAGAGCAAGTTGATGCCAAGAGCCGATGGTCCCTTTGAAGTGTTAGAGCGCATCAACGACAATGCCTACAAGATCAATTTGCCCGGTGAATATGGAGTGTCGGCCACCCTCAATGTAGCCGACCTTAGCCCTTATGAGGAGGATGATCATCTTACCAATTTGAGGGCAAATTCTCTTCAACAAGGGGAGGATGATGGAGGTCCTGATGTATATGTGCGTGGAAAGTGATCCAAATCAAACTCAAACTCAAAACAAACCAAAGTGAAAAGAGAAATGAAAGATGGATGAGATGGAAGAGGATCTTCAACACACAAAAAAAAGGATAGAACAAGATCTTGCAATTGAGATAATCCTTCACGGAGCCACTCAATGGCTTGATCTTGGGCTAATTCTCTTGTCTTAACCGAGGAATCACTCCAATGGAGAAGATAGAGAACTTAGAACACCACATGAATTTGCCACAATTCAAGATATAGAACTAGGAATTTTAGATGCACTTTTGAGAAACACACTCAAAGTACTTGTATTGCTTTTAGAATTGGAGTACAAGCTGAATGACAAGCATCACACGCCCCTCCCCTTTTATAAGCTCAGCAAAAGACAACAAAAAGACTCAATAACTCCTAACAATTAAAACTAGCTAATGAAAAATCTAAGTAAAATGAAAAGACTCATCATAAAAGGGGTGGAGGAGGTTATAAGGAATATTCTAGGATTTCTACAGCTGATTATTCCCATCTAGAAGCATCTAAAACGTGCACAATATCAGCCACACAATCACATGTAACCAAAGACTCTTCACTTTCTCAGAATTAATCCTTGCAGCTGCCTCAACTTCAACAGAGTATATCTTCCAGAATACTAGGACAAAACACGCGTTCTTGGGCTTGCTAGAAAGCCCTGGAAGGCTATTTTCCAGAATGGGCTCATTTGCTCAATTTGGATAAGCGGTGTAAAAGTTATGGCCGAAACAATGCACCCATCTCAGACTGGACTGGATCAGAATAACGTATCTTTGAGTGATATTTTGCCCAATCAAATGACGTCCAAATTAAACAAACTTGGGCTTATTTTAAAGCTAAAATCTTAAGCTTCCAAAGCATATGGGCCCTCAAGGTGTGAGTCTACTTGAGCTTGTCCAAAAGTTGCCACAGAAATTACCTTCCGCAGGGACGAATCGGGCACTAATTCTTCCGAAAGGAATAAAACTTTTCTACAGAGTTTTGCCACATCTTTGACTTCTTGAAGCTTGATTGGGTCTTCCTTGGGCTGGGCTTAATGGTCTTTGGGCCGTTCATGATGGTCTCCATCATTGAAATGCAAGGTACTCTTGATCCCCATTTGGAAAATCCGTTTGGAAAAGGCACTTTGACGTTCAAATAGAACTCCATAAAGTGTCTTTTGTCATGAAATTCAAATATTAGAACCAAAGAGAAGCCTTGCCATGCATGAACTTGTTTGAAACTTACCTCCCTTGAAGTTGAGTTTAAAGAATGAAAATGATTCCCTTGAAAATATACATCAATCCCTCTCTCTTCGAAAAGAATTGTCCTCAATTCTTGTTGTGAATGAGGGCATTCTTCTTGACTCAAGAGTTCCTCAATTCCTTCGACAACCCCACATAGCTCCAAATCGGACACTTAGAGTTCTTCAATTTCAAGCTCATCAAATATTAGAGGTAGGTCACAATTCACCTCATGGTTTTCATGACATCCTTCTTTAAAGATCAAGGGTTCTCCATGTTCGCCTTCCTTATCTATCCCTCTTGGTTGTCCCTCACTTGTGTTCCCCATTTGTCCCCCCATGGTTATAAGTTTGGTTAGTTCAGGTTCTAATTGTGGGGATAATGGAACAATGAAATTGCCATAACAAGGATCAAAGTGAGCAACACATGCTATTCCCTTATCTAAATGGTGATCTAGCACAAGTGGCAAAGGACATGAATAGTCTTCTTGTCCCTCAAGTTCAAAGGTCTCTTCATCACCATAGTCATCAAAAACAGGAGGTAGGTCAACTAGGCTTGAAGCTTCCTCCCCAAGGATCTTTTCATCTTTGTTGGGGTTAGGTTTCTCCAAACAAAGGAAGGAAGTAGATTTAGAGATACAAGCACTCATGGGACTCCCCTTGTTGAAAGGGATGCCTTTAGAAGAGGAATTAAAGCCATTTCCCTCAAAGGTAAGAAAAAGATGCTTCTGTAAGTAAGAGGTTGGAGCAAAAGCATACTTTAGTTTACCTCTCAACTTATCCCATGTTCTGATCTTACTTTTTCCTCTCTTCTTCCTCTTATACTTGTACCTTTCCCACCATTCAACCGCATGGCCTCGGAGCTTCTTGATAACCACCTTAAACTTCTCTTGCTCGTTAATATTGTAGCGAGTGAAGACTTGATCCACTTTGGAAATCCAGTAAGGGAAATCTTCTTTTTGGCCACGAAACTTTGGAGTTTTAAGGATGACCATCACCTTTTCAATCAAAGCAATCTCTTTTCACAAGTTCCTAAGATAAATCATGATGGATGAATGCTTAGGGGTTCTTTGTAGGTTATGTGTTTAGGCTAGAAAAAGGCTGTTTTGGAGAAGAGGAAGGAGGGTACGGTCGTGCAGCTAGTCACTGGGGAACCGTGCTTGAGTTCAAGCTTAGAAAAGGCTAAAAATGGAGATGGCGCGGTCGTGCCTAGGCGCACGGGTACACCGTGACAAATTTCTGGTTGGCGAGTTTCAGGATTTGTACGGTTTGCCGGTTTGTGTGTTTGTTTTGTGTTTTTGGGTTTTGGTGTTTTGCGATGTGTTTGGAGGTAATTTGATCACTTGATAACCTTGGCTCTGATACCAATTGATGTATGTGTGGGTGGAAAGTGATCCAAATCAAACTCAAACTCAAAACAAACCAAAGTGAAAAGAGAAACGAAAGATGGATGAGATGGAAGAAGATCTTCACCACACAAGAAAAGGATAGAACAAGACCTTGTAATTGAGATAATCCTTCATGGAGCCACTCAATGACTTGATCTGGGGCCAATTCTCTTGTCTTAACCGAGGAATCACTCCAATGGAGAAGATAGAGAACCTAGAACACCACTTGAATTTGCCACAATTCAAGATATAGAACTAGGAATTTTAGATGCACTTTTGAGAAACACACTCAAAGTACTTGTATTGCTTTTAGAATTGGAGTACAAGCTGAATGACAAGAATCACACGCCCCTCCCCTTTTATAAGCTCAGCAAAAGACAACCAAAAGACTCAATAACTCCTACGCCTCAAGTTTAGTACCACTTGTCACTCCCAAACCGATGGCCAAACCTAGGTGACTAATCGGACTTTGGGGACGTTGCTTAGGGTACTTGTGAAGAAGAACATCAAGGCTTGGGATGAACTTTTACCTCATACGGAGCTTGCTTTCAATCAGGCACCAAGCAAAGCCACCCACCTGTAACAGCCCACGACCACCCGCCATCGAGGTATTGTCCGCTTTGGGCAGGCGGGACGCTACCTCCATCCCTGCCCTCACGGTTTTGTCCTCAAAAGGCGCCTCGATGGGTTGAGGTTTCCCCACGCTTATAAGGCATGGTTCATTCTCCTCAACTCCCGATGTGGGATACCTTCATCCACCCCCCCTCTCAGGGGCCCAGCGTCCTCGCTGGCACATCGGGTCGGGTCCATGGCTCTGATACCATTGTAACAGCCCATGACCACCCGCCATCGAGGTATTGTCCGCTTTTGGCAGGCGGGACGCTACCACCATCCCTCCCCTCACGGCTTTGTCCGCAAAAGGCACCTCGATGGGTTGAGGTTTCCCAACGCTTATAAGGCGTAGTTCGTTCTTCTCAACTCCCGATGTGGGATACCTTCATCTAAAATGTAAGACCCACCTTCGTCATTTTTACGTTAAGTTGCCTGTCTTGTTTTTACATTATAAAATCGTATTTTTAGTAACTGTGTGAGTTTTTAACGATTAAATTCATTAAAAAGAACGATTATTTGATTAATGTTACTATCGATGTTACTTACAAAATTATCGAATCAACGCTAAACCGAGTTTTTAAAATCGTTTTTCATTTTACTTGGTTGAATCCCAAAGTTTAAATTGAAATGTTGATTGAAGGTCGTTTCGATTCAAGTTAAGCCTAACCATTAGCAAGTACGGGATCGGGATTCAGTAGAACGATGTTAATTGAGCCAAAGGCAAAAAAAAAAAAGAAAAATAAAACAAAAAGGGAAGGGGGGGCACGCCGGGCTTGAGAAGCCCGAGACCCCGACCCCCCTCCTCCTCGCTCTCTGCTCTCGCTCTCTCTCTACCGCAGCTCTCTCTCTCTAGAATCTCTCTCTCTCTCACCGGCGACCGGCCATCTGGCGTTGCCGCCGGCCAGCACGCGTCACCGGCGAGAGAAAGAGACCACCGGTCCCCCACATGCGTCCTCCACCAGCCCCTTTCCTCCGCTTCTCACCACAAAACAGAGCCACATTTTGGTGGCCTGAAAACGCCACCCACGTGCCGGAAATCGGCCAAACGCCTCCCAACGACCTCTTTTATAGATTGCGGGACCAATTCCACTTCAAACCACACGCAGAAGGGCTTGATTTCGAGAGCTAGGGTTCGATTTTGGGAAGCACACGGGCCACGGTTTCGGTCCAGCAACGTGGACATGAGTTTGGGCGTGCAATTACTGCTACTAGGGTTGAATTTAGGCTGAGTCAGGTGGGTGTTCCTCGCCTCCTAAATTAGTACTAATTTCACAAACGTTTTAGCGGAATCGATGTTGCATGTTAGACTAGCATAGCCTAATTTAGAATGTGCTGCCTGAGGTTTATAATTCGAATTTAATTATACATGTTTGGCGTTAATTCGAATATATGTAACCATTGAATGCCTAAGTTTATAATTCGAAGTGAATTATGCATGTTTAGCGTTAATTCGAATGTATGTAGCTATCGAAAGCCTGAATTTATAATTCAAAGTGAATTACATGCCTTTAGCGTTAATTCGAATGCCTGTGACCATTGAATGTTTGAGATTTTACATCGAAATGAATTAAATACCTTTAGCTTCGAATTGAACCAATTTAGTTAATCATGCCTCAGTTATTAATTCGAAGTTAATTTAGCATGTTTAGCATCGATTCAATTAATTAGTTGATGAATGAAAAGGATTATAAACGAAGTTAGTTTAACGTGCTTAGAATCGATTCAAGTAAATTTAGCTAGTTCATGCCTAAAAGTTTAGCACAAAATGAATTATGAATGCTTTGAATCGACATAAGTACACTTAAACGATTCATACTTGAATAATAGCTTCGAAAAGAGATGAGTATGGTTGGAATCGATACTTGAGTATTTAGTTAGTCTATACCTGAGTAGTAACTTAGACATAATAACTGAATGCCTAAAGTCGTATTATGTTTAAGTGGTTTATTTCGATTCGAATAGCAATTTCGATGTAGATAGTGAACGTTTAGAATCGTATTATGATGAAATAGGTCAATTGGACTTGTTTTGTAACTTCGAAACCAACGTTTATGAATGTTTGGTCATTCCATGTGATGTATCCTCAAGGGAAAGCCAAGAGGATGGGAAAATTGTAAGAAAAGTGCTAGAAGTTCAAGGCAACTTTGAAACCACAAACTCACCTTAGACTTGGATAAGCTACCGGGACTAACACCAACCTTGGATACAGAAACACCACCAAGGAAAGATGTTAGGGCCCTTAACCACCCCTTGGATACAGAAACACCACCAAGAAGGAGTTAAGAATCTTGCTAGATCACCACTCAACCCGGCCAAAGGAAGAGATAAGCTAGAAGAGAGTTTGAGAGTTCAAAGGAGCAAAGCTCAACTTCATTTCATACAAAATGCTTGAGTGGCCGGCCAAAGGGCCTTGGGGGGGTTTAATACAAAGCTTTCAAGTAAAAACATAGGCCTTAGGTTGCACTACAAGCTAAACTAGGCAAAAATACAAAGATCAAATCAAAGCATAAAAGGATAGATGCATCCTCCACTTGACACCTCTTCATTGCAATCTTGAGGATGATGTGTCGACTTTGGGGCCAATGGAAGCTTCTTTGCTGCTAAGTACTCTTCATGATGGCTCTTGCAAGTGGCTAAGCATAGATTAGAGCAACAATCACCTCACTCTTCTCTCCTTGTACCAGGCTGCCCATTATCCGGTTAAAAGGGTGTTTTGTGCCTTGTTTTGGTGGTTAATAGCTCCTCATGTGTGTAATTTGGCTGAGGTTTTTTATGGCCATTTGATAATATTTTTAAAGTACTTCCAAACCATAAAAGTTTCAGATCAAATGGAGGAGAAATGGGCCACCAAACAGCTCCTTGTTTCAGCCATGTCCAGTTCAGCGCCAGGAAGCAGCACTTGACTTTGCTTGAGGTTTTGAGGTATCAAATGAACTCCAAATGACTTGCAAGAGGTCTTGATGGAAAGAGCACATCTTGAACTTAAACTTAGGCTTCCTGCAACCCCGTTTCAACCTTGGGAAGGTTAGGAAATCAGGTGCACAAAACCGGGTTTGTGCACGCCTGAAATTCCAGTTTTGACAAAAAAGTTCTCTTGTGTTCCTAGGCTGATTTCTTGCACTTTGGACGTGGAACTTGGACTCTTTGGGCTTCCTTGTGGGCCATGGGTCATGCTAGAGGATGGACCTCCATCATCCTCCCCTTGTTGAAGAGAATTTGCCCTCAAATTGATAAGGTTGTCATCCTCCTCATAAGGGCTAAGGTCGGCCACATTGAAGGTGGCCGACACGCCATATTCACCGGGCAAATTAATCTTGTAGGCATTGTCGTTGATGCGTTCTAGCACTTCAAAGGGACCGTCGGCTCTTGGCATCAACTTGCTCTTCCTTTTAGCGGGAAACCTTTCCTTTCTCAAGTGAACCCATACCAAATCACCGGGGTGAAACACCATCTTCTTCCTATGCTTGTTGGCACGGTCCTTGTAGGATGCATTGGCCTTCTCTATCTTTACCCTCACGGTCTCATGGAGCTTTTGGATCTCTTCAACTTGCTTGCTAGCCTCCATGTGAGGCTTCTCATTCATCTCCCTAGGAACAAGATCAAGGGGACTCAAAGGGGCCAACCCGTAAACTACCTTGAATGGGGACATACCCGTGGCCTTGCTAGGTGTTTTGTTGAAAGCGAACTCGGCATGAGGCAAGGCTAAGTCCCAAGCTTTGAGGTTGGACTTCACTAGCACTCTTAGAAGGGTTCCCAAAGTTCGGTTGGTGACTTCGGTTTGCCCATCCGTTTGAGGGTGGCATGAAGTGCTATACTTGAGCTTGGTTCCCATCTTCTTCCATAGTGTCACCCAAAAATGACTAAGGAACTTGGTATCCCCATCCGAAACAATGGATCTAGGAATGCCATGTAGCCTCATCACTTCTTTGAAGTATAACTCGGCAATGTGGGTGGCATCGTTGGTCTTGGTGCAAGGTATGAAATAGGCCATCTTAGAGAAACGATCAACAACCACGAAAATTGAATCCTTACCCCTTTGTGTCCTTGGAAGGCCAAGAACAAAATCCATGCTTACATCTTCCCAAGGATGATTGGGAACGGGTAAGGGCGTGTATAGGCCATGGGGTAGGAGGTGACTTTTGGCAACTTGGCAAGTTGCACACCTCTTCAATACATCTTGTACATCCTTGCTCATGCTTGGCCAATAATAATGTTCCCTTAGCATCATAAGGGTCTTGTTTTCTCCAAAGTGACCGGCTAGAGATCCACCATGAACCTCATGTATGAGTAGCTCTCTTGTGCCACACTTAGGCACACACAACCTTGAGCCTTTGAACAAAAAGCCATCTTGGATAAGAAAGTCACCTTTGGGATGTCGAAGGCACTCCTTGTAGAGCTCTCCCAAATCTTCATCATTCTCATAGAGGGACTTCAAATGCTCAAACCCAAGAATGCAAGCATCAAGTTGGAATAGCAATAAGTGCCTCCTTGACAAGGCATCGGCTCTTTGGTTGAGCTTTCCGGACTTATGCTTGATGGTGAAATTGAAAGATTGGAGGAACTCTACCCACTTGGCATGCCGTGAGTTAAGTTTATGTTGCCCTTGAATGTATTTCAAGGCTTCATGATCGAAGTGCAAGATGAACTCACTAGCCACCAAGTAATGATTCCAATGCTCAAGGCACCTCACTATTGCATAGAACTCCTTATCATAAGTGGAGTACTTTCTCCTTGAGTCACAAAGCTTCTCACTAAAGAAGGCTAAAGGCCGCCCTTCTTGAGTGAGAACTCCTCCAATGCCAACTCCCGACGCATCACACTCTACCTCAAACACTTTATCAAAGCATGGCAAGGCAAGAACCGGTGCTTGGGTGAGTTTGGATTTGATGGTTTCAAAGGCTTCTTGAGCCTTGGGAGTCCACTTGAACGATGCACCTTTGATAACCTCGGTCATAAGGGCCATAATGGTACTAAAGTTTCTAATGAACCGCCTATAGAATGAGGCAAGCCCATGGAAACTTCGCACATCATGAATACTCTTGGGGGTTGGCCAAGACCGAATTGCTTCCACTTTACTCTCATCAACTTTGATGCCTTCACTTGTGACAATGTAACCAAGGAAGGTTACCCCATGAGTGAAAAATGCACACTTCTTGAGGTTACCATAGAGCTTTTCCTTCTCTAGAACCTTCATGACTTGTGTGAGATGTTGAAGGTGCTCTTCTTCATTCTTGCTATAGATGAGGATGTCATCAAAATACACCACAACGAATTTGCCAATGAAGGGCCGGAACACTTGGTTCATGAGCCTCATGAAGGTACTTGGAGCATTTGACAATCCGAATGGCATGACTAGCCACTCATACAATCCTCCTTTGGTTTTGAAGGCCGTTTTCCATTCATCTCCCTCTCTAATGCGGATTTGGTAGTAACCACTTCTCAAATCCACCTTAGAGAACACACTAGAACCATATAACTCATCAAGCATATCCTCAAGGCGGGGAATTGGATATCTATACTTGATTGTTATCTTGTTGATTGCTCGACTATCAACACACATACGCATGCTCCCATCTTTCTTTGGCACAAGGAGGGCCGGAACCGCACAAGGGCTCAAGCTCTCTCTAATCAACCCCTTATCCATAAGCTCATCAACTTGTCTTTGGATTTCCATGGTTTCTTTGGGGGTTGTCCGATAAGCCGGTTTGTTTGGGAGAATGGAACCGGGTATGAGGTCTATGTGGTGTTGGATGGTTCTTTGTGGTGGTAAGCCGGGAGGTATTTCCTCGGGAAAGATATGGCTAAAGTGTTCAAGGAGGGAAAGGGCTAGGGGGTGATGGAGTGGAGGTTTCGGATTCTTCAAGGGTGGCTAGGATCCACTCCTTGAAGGCCTTGAATTCATGGTGAGAAGCCTTAAGGAGAGGCTCACTTACGGCTAGAAGCATGTCCGAATGGTCATGGCTTGGTTGGGGCTTACTTTTGTGGAGTTGGAAAGGGCTTAATGGGGTAAGGGTGATCTTCTTCCCATCTTTGTGGAAGGTGTAGGTGTTTAGATAGCCATCATGTATGACCTTCCGATCAAACAACCAAGGTCTCCCCAACAAAAGGTGACATTCATCCATGGGGATGATATCACACCACAATTCATCATGATAGTGCTTCCCAATTGAAAATGAAATCAGGCATCTTGAATTAACTTGCAACCCCTTACCTTGATTTAGCCATTGAATGTTGTAGGGGTGAGGATGAGCCGAAGCTTGAAGGCCAAGCTTCTCCGCCGTAGTTGAGGATGCCACATTCGCACAACTCCCACCATCATTGATGAGGGAACACACTTTGCTTTGAATGGTGCAATGTGTATGGAAGATGTTCTCCCTTTGTTCTTCATGCTCTCCTCTTTTGGTACTCAAGGCTCTCCTCAATACAAGTAACTCTCCTTCATCTGCTTCCTCAATCACTTCTTCTTGTTCCTCCATGTAATACACACCTTCTCTTTCTTCCTCCTCTTCTCCCTCTTCTTCTCTTCTCTCATCCCACTCGGCCAAGGTGATAACTCTCCTATTTGGACACTCCGGAGCAATGTGCCCAAGACCTTGGCACTTGAAACATCTTCTTTGGTCATTTGGCTTAGGGTTGGGACGGTTTTGGGAAGGTGGAGTCTTTTGTGGGACTTGGTTCTTTTGTGGAGGTGAGGGTGTAGTAACCGTGGGTTTGGGAGGTGGATAAGAGCTCCCCTTATTGAAAGGTTGGCTCTTGGGAAAGGGTTTGGCAGGTTCTCTTTTGTAGAGCTTGGATTTCCTTTGTTGCTCAACTTTGTGGGCTAAGACACACACCTCATCAAAAGTGGTGTATTGTTGCAATTCCACCACATGGGCATACCTAGGATCTAACCCACCCAAATATCTCACTATGGTTTGCTCTTCGGGATCTCTCAAGTCACACTTGATTAACAACTTCTCAAATTCCCTAGTGTACTCCTCAACACTCAAGTTCCCTTGGGTGAGATTGTGAAGTTGGGAATAATTGTCTTGTAGGTAAGATGGGGGTAGGAAACGGGCTTTGAGTTTGGTTTTCATCTTTTCCCATGTTCGAATCTTTCCCTTCCCTTGCCTAACTCTCTTAGCACAAAGGTTGGACCACCAAAGAGAAGCATATTTACGAAGCTTAAGGGCCATAAGTTTTACCTTATTTCCCTCGGAAATCTCTTTGTAGTCAAAGATTCTCTCAACGGTTTGCATCCATTCCAAGAACTCATCGGGGTCTAGCTTCCCTTCAAATTCTGGAATCTCCACTCGAATGTCTCCTTGGTGAGAGGTTGTCCTCCTTCCTCTTCTTGATCTTCTATAAGCCTCTCAAGAAAGGGGTCACGCTTACAATATGGGAGCTTTTGGGGAAGGAGGTCACAGGGCATCACCTCTAGAGAGATATAGAAGAGGGTGAGGGGAGGATGAAAAAACGGGTCATACCTGGTGAGGAGAAGAGGCGGAAGTGGGAAATCTTCTTTGGGCAAGGGTTTGGGAAGGATGAATGAGGGTAAAGGGCTTGTCGGTCACTTTTGTGGTTTGAGGGTGGGAAAGGATTGAATGGGGTTAGGTGATTATTCTTGGGTCAAGAGTTGCTCAACTCTTCAATAACCCCACATGCCTCTAACTCGGGTGCTTGGAGTTCGGTAGGGCGTACTTCTTGAATCAAGAGTTGTGCAAACTCTTCAGCAACCCTACATGGCTTCATCACTTCAAGGTCTTTACCTACATGCTCTTCAATTCTTGGGGTTATGCTCAAATTCACCTTATTATCTTCTTGGCACCCTTCTTGGGTGAAGGATTGCTCAATTTCTTGCACAATCTCTTCTTGCTTCAACTCGGATCTTTGGGTCTCAAGTTCAATGGTCTCTTCATCACCACAGTCACCAAAAAACAAGAGGTAGGTCAACTAGGCCCTGACCCTTTTCCGCCAAGGATCTCTTCATCTTTGTTGGAGTTAAATTTCTCCAAATAAAATAAGGAAGTAGAGCTAGAGCTACAAGCACTCATTGGACTTCCTTTGTTGAAATGAAGGTTTTTAGAAGAGGAATTAAAGCCGTTTACCTCAAAGGAAACAAATGGATGCTTGTGCAAGTAAGAGGTTGGAGTGAAAGTATCCATTAATTTACCTCTTAACTTATCCCATGTTCTGATCTTACTTTTTCCTCTCTTCTTCCTCTTATACTTGTACTTTTCCCCCCATTCAAGTGCATGGCCTCGGAGCTTCTTGATAACCACCTTAAACTTCTCTTGCTCGTCAATATTGTAGCGAGTCGTGAAAACTTGATCACTTTGGAAATCCAGTAAGGGAAATCTTCTTTTTGCCACGAAAATTGGAGTTTCAAGGTATGATCATCTCCTTTTCATCAAAGCAATCTCTTTTCGCAAGCTCCCAAGAGAAATCTGATGGAATGAAAGCTTAAGGTTCTTTGTGGGTTATGTGTTTAGGCTAGAAAAAAGGCTGTTTTGGAGAAGAGGAGGGAGGGCACGGTCGTGCAATGGGGCACTGGGGAACCGTGCTATGCTTCGACTTGAGGAAATGCAGAAAAGTATAGTGGCACGGTCGTGCTGGGTGGCACGGGGGCACCGTGCGAAATTTCTGGACTTCGGGAATGGTTTTGCCGCTTTGTGCTTCTTTTTTGTTTTTTGTGTTTTGACTTTTTGGGATCTATTTGGGTGTGAAGTGGGTCACTTAAGAACCTTGGCTCTGATACCAATTGATGTATGTGTGGGTGGCAAGTGAACCAAATCAAACTCCAACTCAAATAAGCCAAATTGGGAAGAGAAATGAAAGATGGATGAGATGGATGAAGAATTTCACTACACAAGAAAAAGGAATAGAACAAGATCTTGTAATTGAGATAATCCTTCCCGGAGCCACTCAATGACTTGACCTTGGGCTAATTCTCTTGTCTTAACCAAGGAATCACTCCAATTGGAAAAGGAAGAGAACCTAAAACACCACTTGAATGAGCCAAATTCAAGATATAGAACTAGGAATTTTGAGACACAAATGAGAATCACTCTCAAAGGTGCTTGTATTACTTTGGAAATTTCTTACAATGCTGAATGATTAGCTTCACATGCCCCTCCCCTTTTATAGACTCAGCAAAAGACAATCAAAAGACTCAAATAGCTCCTAACAATTAAAAACTAGCTAATGAAAAGTCTAAGAAAAATGAAAAGACACATCATAAAAGGGGGTGGGGGAGGTTACAAGAAATATTCTAGGATTTTTGCAGCTGATTACATCAATCTAGAAGCATCTAAAACGTGCACAATATCAGCCACACAAATATATGTAACCTAAGACTCTTCATTTTCCCAGAATTAATCCTTGCAGCTGCCTCAAATTCAACAGAGCATAACTTCCAGAATACTCGGCCAAATCACGCGTTCTTGGGCTTGATAGAAAGCCCTGGAAGTCTAGTTTTCCGAATGGGCTCATTTGCTCAATTTGGATAAGCGGTTTAAAAGTTATGGCCCAAACAATGCACCTATCTCAGACTGGACTGAATCAGCATAACGTATCTTTGAGTGATGTTTTGCCCAATCAAATGATGTCCAAATTAAACAAACTTGGGCTTATTTGAAAGATGAAATCTTAAGCTTCAAAAGCACATGG
>JAKOGI010003327.1:15000-57754 GCA_029747015.1 Carnegiea gigantea | reverse complement strand
ATTATTATTAGTTAACTCAATTCCCACCTGACTATATTTCTATTCTAACTTGTAACAATTTGTTTTCATTTTAGTAACTTATATCTTTCTTTTCATTTTAATAACTTATATCTTTCTTTAATTTTTATAGGGAGCTCTACTCCTTGTAGTCCAAAATTTTATATGCATGTTTTATCTTATAATTACTAATAAGTACATTAATTTTTCTCTCACCTATTTGTCGATGTAGATGAGGATGATCAAGAACTCAATGGTATTTGTGCTCAATTTTCTAAAGTCACATTGAATGTTGATGAAGAAGAAGTAGAAGAAGATGAAGATGAAGAAGAGGTAGAGTTGGAATCGGGAGATCAAATGGACTTCGGCGATGTTGTAAGATGATTTGAGTCGCTTGACTATGGTGTTGCGTGTTGCCGTGTTGGCAAGACAATCTAATGTATGGTTGTTGGTTGATGATGTGCTTGCTTCTTCATGACCTTACTCATGTTCTAAGGGTGGATTAGTAACTAACTTTTGTACTTTGTTTAAACTTTAAAGTTACAATAGGTATTTTGTATTAGTATATTACTATATTGACGACACATGCATTTACACAATATAGTAGTCACTATCTTGTGGACTTATGAACTTATAAGTAGCTAATTTTTGTCTATATTTTAAAATTTTGAATTAATTTCAGTCTACAAAACATACAATAGGCTATCCTCATGGGAAAAAGGAAAATTTAACATGCATTAGGATAATTTGAGCATCTAGAGTCAATTTTATTTGCCAAAGACAATAGTAGGAAATGTGGCGTTCTCGACCCGTTGGGTTGATCTGAAACCCGCAAAACCGAAATACACCCGACCCGTATTCTACCCGAACCCGAAATACACCCGACCCATATTCTACCCGAACCCAAAATACACTCGACCCGTATTCTACCCGCTCGCCCGAATTGACAGGTCTAACTGCAATACATCTGCACTTTTTGTCACAAATTACAAACAATGCCAAAAAATTATACGCAGGAAAAAAATATCTGCAACTTCTGTCATAGATTACGATGTACAGAAAATTATTCTGTCACATACACAGCAACAACCATATACGCTTTTTAACCTACAATAAATATCTCGTAACCAACGATAACGGAAAAAAAAAACTGTTCCATAACATCCGAAAATTTAAAACTGTTCATAATTGCTATCAGATTATTCATACACACAATTACGTAAATTATAAAAATTTTTAGAATATGAGAAATGGTTGTTTTATGTATGTGTGGGAAGGAGTGGGTGAGTGTAGGAAGGACTTGTATTTTTTTTTAAGTGGGGGAAGGAGTGGGAAGAGGGGGGAAGGAGTGGGTGAGTGTGGGTTGGGTTGATTAAATTACGAAAAGAACAGGGCCTAAGTTGCTCTATTCCTCCTTCAGACTATTACACCCAAACCCTAACTTCCCACCTACTTCTCACTTCCCTTCAAATTCCTATCCCAGACACCCCCACCCCCTCACCTCCCTCAAATTTCATACACCTCTGACACTCCTTACTGACACTGACTTTCATCCGCCTCCACAATTATTACCGTCTCCAAATACCCTCTTCCTCACTCCACACACACAGTCACTCACCCTTCCCCATTTCATCCCACTTGAACAACAACATATTAGTAACAAGCACAATGCAGCAAACAATTCAACCCCATGTCACATAAATTCATGGAAGCAATGCACTTGCCTTAGTTTTGGATTTCCAATGACACACTCCCGATTTGCCAAGTTCAACCACCAACTTCACATTGCCTTCCCTTCCTCCCACAATTAGATGTCAGCCCTGACCTGTGTCGCCACTGTCCTTCTTTCACCCAGCGTCGACGGTTGATCTGCACCCACAGCGTCGCCTCCAGCAACTTCATATGAACATTCGACACTCACCCCCTTCCCCTGTTTCTCTCTCCTCCAATGTCTCCCTCCCTGTCTCTCCCTCCCTTTTCCAATTTTTCTGGAGGTTTGGGAATTGATTGCCAACCGTTTACGCTGGGGCCATTATGGGTATTTCCTCACAGCACCCTTCCCCTGCTTTGCCACGTGCATGCCTTCCTCTGCTGCCTTTGTTCCCCAAAAATAACACCCTGAAGTGAAAACAACACCTTTGGATAATATTAAAAGTAAAGCAACACCTACTTGTAATTTTCCCTTAACTCAAGATTGCTACACATGTCACTTTCTACTTTTTGCAAACGATCAAAAACACCCATCTAGACAATACTCTTTAAATAACCTTAACTCTAAATAAATAAATAGAAAAATTTGAAATTTCACAATTAAAAGCAACATCCCAACTTAATTGTGGATTTATATTTATATTATATCAAACCTATTCTAAAGAAGAAATAAGACGGATAGAAAAATCTTACATCCAAAAAATTTGTTATTTTCAAACAATTAACTGTCCTAAAGAAATTTCTTAAAAAAATAAAGACAGATTAGACCTCTTAATATATGAAGAAGAAAGGAGAACTTATTTAGAATTTTTGAAAAATCTTGAAAAAGAATTTTGTAAAAATTGTGATAATAGCTTAGAACTTGTAACTTTCTGAAAACTGCTCAAACGTCGAACAACTACTTCAACCACTAGATTTGCTGAACACTTGAAATTATAGATCATTAGCACATTGGTTTAGACAAATCACTAAATTCTATCTAAACCACTATTACTGAACACATCGTAACAATATGCATGAATTTTAATGTATTCATGTTCTCCAGACTCGACTACAAGTCACTGACATGGGGTTATGTCCAAGAACTGGACATGTCCACTTTCTAAACCACTATTACTGAATACATCGTAATAATAGCCTAGTTATGCTATTCACATGCATCTAGTTTCTGATTGATATCAAATGGTATCTGTTTTGATATTATCAACTATACCTTTGACTCCTGTTTCAATTGTTCTAGTCCGATTGAAACAATTTCTAGATATTCGTTGAAACCGATAACAATATCTTCAAGTTCTTTAATCTTGTCGGGAGTCATAATTGTTCAAATGCTCGAATTCTCCTATTAGATAATCTGCTAGAAATTTTTTATTTCCTGCAATATGCTCATAAACGACATTAAACTGAGATAAGAAAGTTTTTCATATATGAAGTTTGTCATATGAGGGTCATTATCTAAGACTTGTTTGATAAATTTAGTTGCGGCTTTATTATTAGTTAGTATATTGAAAGGTTTGGGTAGAAGAAATAATCTCTATTTCTTGAATTTCTTTTTCCATAGTATTATGGTTTTCTTATATTTTGGAAAAGGTACCACTATGGTATCTACATACTTCATTAAGATCAGTTCTAACTACCGTTGATGAAAGTTTACTAAAAGCATCAATTTGTATTATTAAATTATCTTTTGGTTCTAGCAATCTTAAATGGGGTAAATTTATACATCTATCTTGAAGGCTTTTGATGATATGGGTAAGGTGATCGCTCCATCTTTTGGTATTAATTTTCCTCTGTAGGCTTTGTAGATCTTTCTTTTTCTTTGCTAAGTTGAGAATATATGAGCTAGCTGTTTAATAATCCTAAAAAAATTTGTATTTATTTTTTAGTTCATAATTTATTGGGGTATTCTGTTATTTTTCTTAAAATATGATTTTGCAAAGAGAACATTTGATCATAATTCAAATTTTAAAAATTCAATTTTCTCTTGTTCAATCATGGCCTTCTTTTCATTGAGACATATTCCTTCTTTTATAGCAGTTTCTGCAAATATTTTTAGATGTTCTTCATGTTCTTCTAGAGTTTTGGAGTTGATTAAGATGTCATCAACATAAACAACTAGAAATGAGTTGAGATGTTTAAATGCATCGTCCATTGTTCTTTGAAATATTTTAGGTGTATTTTTTAATCCAAATAGCATTACAATCCATTCATAGAATCCTTGAGGAGTACTAAAGTCTGTATGTTTGATACTTTCTTCTTCCACTATTTGCTAAAATCCTAATTTACAGTCAAAATTTAGAAAATATTTTCTATTTTTTGTAAGATTAAAACTTCTCTATTAGATAAGAAATAATTGTTTACTTTTGTGAATTAGTTAAGTTTTTTATAATTAATGACCATTCTTGCTTTATTTTTTCATTTTTCTACTTCACTCATAACCATAATGCTAGTGATGAGTAACTAACTTTTGCAAGTCGTATTAATCATTTTTCTAATAATTCTTTGATTTGTATTGAAAATTCTTTTATATCTTCTGGGGTATAAAACATAGGTTTTTTTTTAATATATACTTCTTGGGTTAATTCTATTTTTTGCTATTAAATGTTCAGGTTTCCGGAATTGTAAAGAATTCTTAGAGTAGATTTCTTTTAGTTTATTAAGCACGTCTTCCTTCGTGATTATATTGACTTGAAAGCTTGGTTTTTGTATTGGAGTGGAGAGTGTAACTTGTTCATGTCCCTGTCTATGATGTTTTGTGTGAACTCTATAAGATTGTTTTATTGTAGGTATTTTTAGTGTGTGACCACATCTGTAAGGAAGACTATATATGGAGTTTGGGTGAATTTAGCAAATCATTTGAGGAAATCATTTGCCAGTAAAATATCATAGTCGGAATTGTACTGTAACACTAAAAGAATATTTAGAATTTTGTTTTCTAATATAATAGAGACATTACTTTGTACAAAAACAAAATAACTGGTTGTAGAATGAGCACCTTTAATTTTGACCTTTTTGTCAGATGAGAGTTTCTCTCATTTTGGTAGTAAAAAGTCCTGAAAAAATGTTACCTCGGATTCGGTATCTACTAAGGCTGTAGTGGTAACATCTAATATTTTACCGTTACTTAAATGTATGTGAGGATAGCAATTTGTAGCTGTTTCATATTTTATCATGGATGATTTTGTTTCGTTTATCAACGAAGCTAATGTTTCATATTATGTAAATTGGTATAGGAAATTCATTCCTAATAAAATGTGATCAAATTCATTGTTGATTATGGGGTCAGTATAGCACTCGAATTCTAAGAGAATAGAGTTGAAAACTTTCATCATGATTCTAGATTTTTGGTTAAGGATATATCTTCTACCATCATATGTAACAAAAGTATATTCTGGAGCTTGACTGATTGGGATTGGTAGAGTTATATAATGATATTGAGAGGCTCCTATGTCTATTAAGATTTTATCTGTAATCAATGTCTGACCATTAAAGTATTCTAGCTTACGTTTCCATGTTTTATTACCAGTATTTGTTATAGTAATGGTTCTAGGATTGAATCTTAACCTACTCTAACTTCTTGTAAAGTTGGTTGATTAGAAATTCTTATTCTTCTTTCTGTATAGGATAGTCTCCAACTTCATAGTTAGTCGATGCTTCATCATCTTCTACTAGTTGAAAATCTGTTGTGTAGGTAATCTAGCTTCTTGAGTTAGTGGTGCTATAACAGCACCTATAGTACAGAAGTTAGGGTTTGCAACAATCTTTTCTTTTTGGTTTATTTCCTTTATAGGCAAATTTACGTTAAAGGAAGCATATAATCCCCTATAATAAGAGGATAATGCATCATTTCTCAGTTTTATTCCTATATATGTTAAGAGTTTAAATTGTAAATTAAGAGTGTCTTCATTGTTTTTACTTCTAAGGGTGACAGAATAATTAGGATAACTTCCAAAAATTAGTTTTGACCAAATTGGGTTTCCTTTTAGAGTTCCTAAATGACTATTTTGGATATCTTTAAATCTTTGATCATGTAACAATAGAATGGTAGGTAAGTTAACTCCTTCTTTGAGACATGCTTTTATGGCTATCTGTATTCCTTATAAATGTACATATTTAATTAAATTTCTGTCCTTTGGGAGAATTTCTTCTAAAAATTTTCCAATTATCTCTTGAGTCATTAGTTTTGAGATGATATTTCCTTGTAGATTCTAAACATTAACTGGTTGTTTTGTTGTATAAAGTTCGAAATATCTTATTAATCTTTTTGTCAGAAAATCATCTATTTTCTTCATGAAATTTCTAGAATCTTCAAGAGACAAGTCTTTGGCTATTATTTTTTCATGAAGTAGATAATTGAATGTGATTATTCCTGTCTAGTTTTCATTCCTTTCTTTTTCTTGCTATTGAGCTATCTCTGTTTCTTCAGTATTTATCTTCAGTTTCTGAATAACTCTATGTTTTTGAAGTATTTATGTCTTCTTCAAAGCTAATAGGTTCATATAAACTAGAGACAATATCATCGCAACATAATGTTGCTTCTTTATTATGTCTTCTTCTATTTTCTTGTAAGCATAATTGTATCATTTCTTTATTTATTACAATTTGTATTACTGGTACAGATCTCAAGGTTGTGGGTTGTCTTGTAAATTCTTCAAATTTTTCTGAGAAGTATTTATTTAATGGATTGGGAAATTTGTTTAGCAATAGTTGTATATAATTTTTTTGATTTTCTGTTGAATCATAAAGTTCATAATATTATTTGTCAAATTAGCCAAAAAAACTTTAAAGTTGCATAAGTTACAGATCTTTAAATTGGTTAATTTGCACAACTATGCTCTTTTCTTGTCTAACTTTGCATTTTCTTGGTGTTTTACATATTCGTATCTTTCAAATTGTCCAAATAGATATTTTTCCAAAGTCCATGCTCCTTCTTCGACATCGATTCTTAGGTTTCTTTTTACGTCGATCTCTATTAAATTTCTAATATTAGAGGATATTTCTGTATATCACTTATATACTATTCCTTAGAAGGAACCAATCATTAAGTTGTAAATAGCATTTACATATCTATCTTCTACAGCATCGTTTGGTTCGCTCATTAGAGATAGTACCATTGATGCTTGTCAAACATCTATGGCCTTTCTTTTATCTGTTACACACCATGATGGAATTGGCTCTTGAATTAAAGGATTTATTGGTTTAAATTCTTCATTAATAGTTTGTCTTTGGTTATGGCTAGAATTATACTCCTTTTTAATTTGAGATCTGCTTGGGGTTGAACCATAGTTAAATGGATTTGAATTTTCACCTTGTTCATAGTTTCTGGGATTAGGAATGTTACTTCATACATTTCCTGGTGGTCCTCCCATATTTATATTCAAATTTATTTGTTTTGCTATTTCTGATATTTGTAGACCTTCAAATTCTTTTAGTAGGTCATTAATAGATTTATTATATTCTCCCATTATTTATTTTCATCGTTTTCTTCCTCTTTGTCTTTTCCTTTAAGTCGGCTTTGTTCTTCTATAATTTTTTGTTGTGATTCTTCTTCTGCTTTTAAAAGTCTATCTTGATATCTTTTAATATATTTTTTATCATCACTTTTAGGAGTATTTTTTTCGGGATTTTAATTTGTAACAGATTATATTCTCTTTTTTGTCTAGGTTTTAAAATAGCTTCAATGGTTTTGTTAACTAACATCACCTGTATTACCAATTGTTTAATTGACTGATTTATCTCTTGGATTTCTTCTTTTACTTCATTTAGTTCTGCTTCAATTTGTGAAAAACTTATATTGATCTTTTAAGATAAGTATCATCGATGGATTCTTTAATTTATGTTAGATTCATTTTTATTAATCTTCATCATTAAACCAATATTCTGTATCAAACTGTTCTAAACTATTATCATCATTTTTATAAAATTCACTTTCTAGATTTTTCAAAAATTCTAAGTAAGTTCTCCTTTCTTCTTCATAAATTAAGAGGTCTAATCTGTCTTCATTTTTCTAAATATTCCTCTAGGACAGTTAATTGTTTGAAGATAACAATTTTTTTGGATGTAAGATTTTTCTATCCGTCTTATTTCTTCTTTAAAATAGGTTTGATATAATATAAGAATAAATTCACAATTGAGTTGGGATGTTACTTTTAATTGTGGATGGAAACATAAATTTTAAGTATAGAATAAATTAGACAGAAATGTGGGTACAAGATTAAATTTTTTTTATTGATTTGAACGTATGGGTACAATCTCTATTGAATAAAATGAGTATGATCCTCTGATTTAATCTCCTTGTTGAATTTTAATGAACTTTAGCTTGAAAGAGGGTCTTGAAGGCTTGATCTCAATCAAGGCAAGTCCTTGATCTTCAACGGAGGACGACACGCGCTTGTCAAACTTGATGTGCTTGATATCTTCCTTGAAAGAAAGAGTATTTGAGTGTTAGATGAGTGTTAGATGGATTCTTCAAATCTTTGAACTTTTTTCCAACCTTTGAATCAAGGGTGATAGGGTCCTATTTATAAGAAAGCTTCCCCCTTCCCCTTGAAAGTCAAGATGGGTCTTGATTTGGATTTTGGACCTTTAATCAGGCCTCATCCTGAATTGCTTTGATTTAAGAGTTATTTACTTGGACTTTGACTTTGACTTGGGAGTCTCTAGGGCGTGGGCCGGGCATTGATTTGAAAGTCGCCTCAAGCTTTGATCGGATGTTAACTTGAAAGTCATTTGATGTTTAACTTAGGAGTCGATTTAGGCCTTGACATTTGACTTGGTAGTCCATTCAAGCTTTGACCTTTAACTTTGACTTTGACTTTTGACCTGGTTTCGACCGCG
The DNA here is from genome assembly GCA_029747015.1 of Carnegiea gigantea. NCBI lineage: Eukaryota > Viridiplantae > Streptophyta > Magnoliopsida > Caryophyllales > Cactaceae > Carnegiea > Carnegiea gigantea. The sequence continues at coordinate 49,210 of JAKOGI010003327.1, read as the reverse complement.
CCTTGACTTGGAAGTCGTTTGGACTTGGGGTCGTGGCTTGACTTGACTTGAGAGTCACCTTTTGGCCTTGATTTGGGCTTAACTTGAGAGTCATTTAGGCTTTGACTGAGCCTTGACTTGGTAGTTGTTCGAGCTTTAGGTCATGGTTTGACTTGATAGACTCTTGGGCTTCAACTGGAGAGTGTTATGGACCTAATTAAATTAATTAAAAGAGTTGGCCCAATTAATTAATTTGATTTTATGTTGGTATGGCACAAATTATTTTTTAGTGCCTACAAATTGCCCAATCGAGATAAAGTTATGCACGAGACTTGTCATTTGAGCGCGACCGACATCTCGATTTCCTTTTTATAATCTATCATTTGTTCACAAAAAATGTCTTGAAGAGAATTTCAACATGCTTTGATTTTTTGCTTGGTCAAAGAGTTGGGAGAAAAATGGGTTGGATCATATGAACCAACCTCTTTTCTTATTTTGTGACCCCTTTTCTTTTTATTAGGTAGCACTGGGTTGGCCTGTCTTCTCTTCCTCTCTTCTTCTTCCTTTTGTTTCTGTTTCTGTTTTCACGCATGGGCCTGGCTTTTTTTGGTCCGTTTTTTACCCAAGCCAAAGCCCGGCTTACTTCACTTAAGTGGACGTGAGGAGCCCGTGACCCATTCTATCTTCTTTTTTTCTTCTCTTTTTTCGCTTGGGATGGGGTTTCTGGTCTTTCTTTCTTTTTTTTTTTTTTTTTTTTTTGCGTGTGGCAGCCTGTTTCATCTTTCCAGAGTCCAGATGGCAATTAGGCGGGGAATCCCCATCCCCGTCGGGGCCCCGCCCCAAAGTGGGGAAAAATCCCCGCCCCCAACAGGGATGGGGACGGGGACGGGGACGGGGCGAAAAATCAATCCCCGCGCGAGGACGGGGACGGGGCCATATATCGGCCCAGTCCCCATCCCCGTTTCCCCATTCGGGGATTTATCCCTGAATATGCCCCCGTCCCCGATAATCCGGTTGATGAAAAATCCCCGTCCCCGTCCCCGTCCCCGTCCCCGTTGCTCCAAAACTCTCCTTCGCTCATAAATAATATAAAGATAACATAATTAACATACAATTTGATCACGATAACATATTTAACATCAATAACATTTATATAATTAACATAATGATTAATATAAGCATAACAAAAAAACTCACATGATTAACATAAGTAACATAAAAATATCATAATTAAGAAAAAAATCTCAACTTGTTTTATCAATTACTCCTACATTTGCAAATTGCTTGCACATACAATTCCACCACTAGTACCTTTCAAGATTATACTTATATCGCAATAAATTATTTCGTTCAGAAACGATGTGGGACAGGAAAGATGAAAGCTAGCAAATCTTTGCATTCACCAAGAGTCCCACATCGCCCTTGAACTCTTGTTTGACATCCTAAGAACCCTATATAAATGCCTCCAAGCAATCCTTTTGTTGCACCAAGTGGGGTCTTGTTTATGTCTATGGGCTAGAACTTGTGAAAAGCTTGCCCCATTTTGGATGGGTGCAGTTCATGTAAGCCGGTGCCGGTTAATTGTGTTTGATTGCCTGTTTGCGCCTGAGTTACATCGCATTATTTGTCCTTTCAAGTTCTGACACGGCCAATACGGCGTTTCTCGGTGATACGCTTGTCACACTGATTTTGCGGTGTTTTTCGGTTCGGCAAATTTGATTTTCGTTATGTAACGGCCGTTCTGCGAAGGAACAACTGAGTTTTAAAACCCTGATTACAATTGGTTGCAAAGTCGGTGGATATTCTCCGTTGGGGATTGGGGCCCCGACGGGGACGGGGATGGGGGAAAATCCCCAACGGGGACGGGGATGGGGAAAGTTTTTTCCCCCGCAGTAGGGAATGGGGCGGGGATGGGGATGGGGCTGCCCAGCGGGGACGGGGACGGGGACGGGGACGGGGATACACCCCCGTCTCCGATCCGCCTCGTTGCCATCTCTATTCCGGACTGCCTTTTTTGTTCTACTTTCCTGGACAGGGCCTGGACGGGCTTCATTTAATCGGCACGTGCGATGCATGTGACCGTCCGCTTTCTCCTATCTTTTTGTTTTTTGGTTCCCTTTTTTCCCTTGGGCCAGCTCAGAGAGGGCCTTCTTTCTCTCCCAGCCCAGCTTGTGTTGCCTTCACTTAAGGGGCACGTGGAAGGCATGCGAGCTGCCGGCTTCATTTCTCCTTTCCTTGCGGCCTTGGACCGGCCTTCATTTCCCCTCTTTTACTTTTAATCCCAGCCCGACTTCGTTTTTTTTTTCCCACTTAAACGGCATGCCCCACTCACATGAGGCTCCTGTTCCCATTTCTTCTTCGCTCCCAGCTGCGATACTTAGACGGCCAGACCTGAAAATCCCGTTACTAGGTGCCGCTACTGTTCATGGTACACGGTGGTTAGTGGAGGTCGTCCCCTGAAAGCTTGATGCTTGTGCTACCTAAATTCCTGTTCGAAAGGTTTAGCTCTCAGTCCAGCATGCCTAGTTGATCAAAGGTATTAAATTTCTCAACTTTCCTCCTTTTTTTTCTCCTCTTAAACTTGCAACTTCATGTGAAAGTATAATCTTTACCTTATTTGGAGCTTTTTTTCTATCTCTGTTTGAATTGATGCTTCATGCTTTCTGAGTTGGGTGTATGAACTGCAGACAGAGGAAGGAAAATGAAATTTGCTGTTTTTTTGGGGTTCTGTTGGATCAACGGAAGGACTTAGGCATGATTTGAGTAACATGAATGAGATGTCTCTGCGTTTGATGAGGCAAGCCAACACTTGGTGTTGTCACTGCCCCCTCCCCCCCTTTTCTTTGATGGATTCTTATTGTGGTAAGGTGGGTACCTGGGTTGGTTTTTGTTGGTTTTTGGTGAGTGGGGCAAACGATTAGTTTGTGTTTGGTCAAAAGAAGAAAATGAATAAAGAAGATAGTGGCTCAGGCAAAGAGAGAATCACACAATAATATGGGCATGAATTTTGAGCATGCGTGTGAGCAACAATCGAGGCATGTGTGTGAGGAAGAGAGGGAGAGTGAAATCAAGGGTTGGTGAGGGAGGTTAAGAAGAGAGATGAAAGTTGCTAATTTTTTTTGTGGGTTGAGTAGTTTGAATAAATCAAAGTACCAATCTTCAGGAGTAAAGGCAAAGTTTTTTTTTTTTCCCCATGACCAAGTCATGTGTAAAAATGAGGAATTTCTTCATGCTCTTTGAGTCATCGATGGCTTGTAACTCGACCTTTTATTGAAATTTGCAATGTTGTGTTTTGAAGGACTTGCCATTTTTTTGATGATCATGTGCAATAAAGGTGGTAACTTTGACTGAAACAAGTCCAAAGGGATCCACTTTATTAGACTGAAAAGTCTTCTCATGGTTGCTTGTCTCATCGCAACGTCACGCTGATTTATTGAAAGGTCATATTTTTTGTCAGCGCAACATCATGCTTGTTGAAAGATTGCATTTGTCCTCACTTGAGCTATTTTTTGTATGCCCTTCTTTTTGTTGCATTTGTATCATTGCTTGGGCAGGTTGAGAAGTCCTTTGAAGAACCATTTGTGAAATGGTTTGCCGCTAGGCTCTTTAATGCCTAAAAGGAAACCTACACGCCTAAAAGTTGTATAAATACTTGAAGAACCACTTGCGAAATAGTTTATTGCTAGGCCTTTTGAGCCCTAAAACAGAAACCTACTTGCTTGAAAGTGGTATGAAGATTTGAAGAATCACTTGTGAAATAGTTTGCCGCTAGGTATTATGAGGCATAGAACGGAAACCTACACGCCTAAAAATAGTATGAAGACTTGAAGAACCACTTGCGAAATAATTTTCTGCCAGGTATTTTGAGGCCTCGAACGGAAACCTAAATGCCTAAAAGTGGTATGAGTAGCGAGTAGCAACTCGGCGACAAAAATCTCATGTCTTTGATCGCCTTTCTTTCATGCCCCCCTCTCTTCTTTTTTTTTTTGTGTGTTATTTGTTTGACTACACGTGGTGATTTACTAACCAAGCTGCCTACGTACTTATAGGCACTTACAATGCCCAATAAGATCAAGACATCGCATAGTTCAACAAAGCATTTTTTTTTTTCATTTGTTTTGCTATGCACAGTTTATACTCTTGCGGGTCAGGAGTAGTACAAAGAGTTTTTTTCTGTTTGTTTTTTACCGTTCACAGTGTATACAGCCAGGAGTAGTACAACGAATTTTATTTGAGTGAACAGTTTGAGCTCTTGCTCAGGAATCAACATTTTCTTGATGTCTGTGAACAATTAGACTCTTGTTCAGGAGCCACTTTTTTTGAATATGTGAACAGTTTAGACTTTTATTGGAGAGCCTTCTTTTTTTGGATGTGTTTGGATGTGTGTGAACAGTTGAGAGCCTTCTTTTTTTGGATGTGTGTGAACAGTTTAGTCTCTTATTCAAGAGCCTTCTCTTTGAATGTGTGAACAGTTTAGACTCTTATTTGGGAGCTGCCTTCTTTGAATGTGTAAACAGTTTAGACTCTTATTCAGGAGCCTTCTTTTTTTTTGAATGTGTGTGAACAGTTTAGACTCCTGTTCGAGAGTCTTCTCTTTGAATGTATGTGAATAGTTTAGACTCTTGTTCGAGAGCCTTCTTTTGGTTTTTTTTTTTTTTTTTTTGAGTGTGAACAGTTCAGGCTCTTGTTCAGGAGCCGTCTTGTTTTGAGCATGTGAATAGTTTAAGCTCTTGTTCAGGAGCGGGTCCAGCATTTTCTCAAGGGAAGTTGTCGACACCTTGGCTTGCGATGCGGTTGGAAGAACCCTGCTCCTCCTCCTTAGTTCTTTCTTTTGAACTGCCTTAGCCCCATGGCCAGTGAAATTAGAACGCGCCTTTCTACTTTCAGTGAGTCATCGAACTTCACATCCAAAGTGGAATCACGCTTCATGCATGAAGGAATTGAACTTTGGACTTCATTTAGTTTGCCAAGGCGACTGAACACTGAATCATTCTTTTGTGAGGGTGTTACGCTTGATGACGTCTTAGCTATCTTGATTCTGGTGAAGACCAAAGGTTTAGGTTGCTCATCATTCTTCAGCCTATGGAGGACGGAGGGTTTTGGGATTTTATCCTTTCCCATTTTGCTAAACACAGAAGGGTGTTGGCATAACGTAGATGGCTATAACCTGTCAAACACCAACATTTTGGGGTTGGTCTTAGCATTTTCACCTTCATCATTATCAACCTCTTCTATTGTGATGTATTGTGTGAGCGATTGCTTGTCCTTACGTTGCCCCGAAATCCTTATAGGTTGGGACGATATGTAGCCAAGGCTAACTTTAGGCATTGTAACGTTGCCCCCTTGACTCTGTATGACTCTTTGTGTGCTGTTAAGTCCATGGGACTTAGCCTCGATTACATGCCCGAAAGGTGTTGGTTGGCTGAAGTTATAGCCAAGCTTCTTCATTAACTTGTATGCATTGGGATCAAACCCCGTCACTGATGCGCATTTTTGGCAAGTCACTTTCTTCTTGAAGCAAGCCTTTAGAAGGAGAGACAAAACCAGAGAGAGAAGCATTGGTTAATTTACTTGGGTTCACCTTATGAACTGAAAGCACACCCTTTTCTTTGAGAATGTGTAAACTGGCTTGATTGAACTTGCGTTTAAACTTGGTTGTGCTTTTAGAATTTGTACATTCACTAAATAGCAATTCTCTACCCTTGTGACGGGACTTAGGAATATACCTGAAGAGTGGCTCCGCTGGTTTTACCGCGACATTTGCTTGCTTGACGGAAGAGACTGAAATTGTCCTCTCATTCTCTTCTTCCGTTGTTGTGGCTTGATGCTGCCATTACCACTTTCTTCAAAAGAGACACTTAGCTCTTCATTTGTTTCGTCATCGTTAGATTCAGAACATGATGTTGTACAGACAGCTGCATCATCAAAGAAGCTTCTTGTGAACCATTCTTCTAGAGGCCTCTGGTACTTCAGTGAGATCTATTTTAGAATCTGACTCATCAGCCTCTTGCACAGTGACACGGCTAGTTTCTACCGTTTCTTCCAAATCTAGAATGATTCTTCTTTTCCTAGCCAGCCGCATGATGCGCTTCTTGAGTGTAACGCACTTTTCAAGAGAGTAACTAACGATTCTACGGTATCGACGGTATTTGGGGTCGACAGTCTTCTCAGCTTCCTCTGGGCGCTTTGGCTTGGGTAATTCGATGACACCCTTCTCGAGCAAGTCATATAGTATGCCTGACAAATCTAAGTTAGGAAATGAATACTTCTTTTCCCGAAGCTCTTTTAGTGTGGAATGCTTCCTTGTCGCAACCTTGAACGATGGGTTGTTCTTGCCTCTAATTTTGGCTTTCGCATAATGCGGATTGGCTGACTTGTAGAGGTGGACATCGCTTCTTTGGTTGTGCTTTTAGAAAAGTTAACATGCTTCTCGAATTCAACTTTATCGCTCCTTGATTCAGTAGAATAGAAGAAGTTGCTCTGACGACTAGCTAGAGTCACCTCCATGTCATGCGTCTTGGTCGCCAATTCTTAGAAAGTCTTAAGTTTACTCATTTGTAGGATGTACAAGTCCTAGTGCATGCCTTAGGTGCACATCTCAACGGCAGAAGCTTGAGATAGCCTGTCTTTGCACTCAAGGTTGAGCACACGCCAGTGGTTGATGTAGTCAAGAACTGACTTATCTTTCCATTGTTTTGTATTTGTCAGTTCAGTCATGCTAACAATGTGCTGAGTGCTGTAGAACCTGTTAAGGAATTCTTACTCCATTTGTCCCCAACTATCGATGGACTCATACTCTAAATTCGTATACTAATTAAAAACGATACCTTTCAACACCCTGAGGAACGGCTTCACTATAAGGTCACTATCAGTCTCAGCATTGTTGTGTGTCTTAATGAAGTATGCAACATGCTATTTTTGGTTGCTGTTTCCATCAAACAGTTGGAATTCAGAGGGTTGATAACCGTTAGGGGTGAGCAAAAAAAACCGAAACCGAAAACCGAACCGTAAACCGGAAAAACCGAACCGAAAAACCGGTTAACCGGATCAGATTTTATGAAATTTTCAGTTCGGTTAACCGAACCGATTTTGTTCCCCAGTTCACGATTCGGTTTCAGTTCGGGGGGGAAGATTTTTCGGTTAGCCGCAGTTAATCGATCCGAACCGAATTTTTTTCTAATGGCAGCAAATAAATAGTAAATATTAAATAATAATTAAATTTCTAAACCATAAAAAACATACAAATTTAGGTGTATGGGGTTCGGTTAATCGTAAACCGAACCAAAATTTCAGTTAACCTAACCGAAATTCCGGTTAACCGGATATTTCGGTTCGGTTTACGGTTCGGCTTTTTGTCGAACCGGTTTTTTCGGTTAACCGATTTTTGGTTAACCGGTAATTTCGGTTCGGTTCACGGTTCGCATTTTTCCCGAACCGAAAAATGGTTAACCGGTTTTCGGTTAACCGAAAGTCCGGTTAACCGACTTTGAGTACCCCTAATAACCGGAGGGCATGGGAAGAACAACCGCCCTCTTAGGGCAACGCTTGGTGTATAGGTGAGTTCTGTGCGAATCTTCATCTAATTGCGCCTTAACAGCATTTGCTATCAAGTCCTGGATTTGCTCAATGGTCATTTATCCAAAGGAATTGAAATTTTTAGGAGTAACGCCTTTTTTTTGCTGCTTCTTATTGTCAAAAGCCTCAGTGTGGATGGATACTTTTTCTGAGTCTTCACTGTATGAGTCTTTGATAGAAGATTGGGTTGATCACTTTTCTAACTTTTTGGTTAGCTTAGCAATCTTCTTCTCTTGAAGCTTGATGCGTGCTTCCTTTTCTTTGCTTTCCTTGGTGAGTTTTTTTAGGATGACCTTCATGTTAGCAATCTCCTCTTCCAGAGTGGTTGAGCCCGCCATCATGGCTGACATGACAACAGTCTTTAAGGATTCAGCTTCAGTTTCTGATATGCGCGCCCTCCTTTGATGAGGGCGAAGAAGAGTTGCTGTTGCAGTAGTCTTCTGCCTCACAAACTGGGGATTGAAGATGAAGGTTTTGAACTTCATCCGTCCAAGATGGAGGTTTTGAACTTCATCCATCCAAGATGACACCTTTTGTTGCATCCTCAAGACTTGGAGTTTGGATGAGGGCAGCATTGTTTGCCTAGTAGCTATCAGCACAACAGCTTTCACCATGCTCCTTATCTTCATTGTATGAGCTCGCCTATTAGAAGTGAGGCTTGCTTCACAGGATCTACAAGGGAGAGACCCCGTGCTACTCTTCTTCGAAGCTTGCGAAGTAATGTTCTTCGTAGCCATGTCTTCTTTGAAGAGGGAAGCTCTTGAGACTTGAAAGTCTTGATCTTTAGGAGAAAAAGATTAGAGGTAGAGATGGTCCTACCGAGCGTGCCAAATTTGAAAATACAAATTTCAAATCTAGAATAAATTAGACAGGAATTTGGGTACAAGATTGAATTTTTGTATTGATTTGAATGTGTGAGTACAATCTCTATTGAATACAAAGAGTATGATCATCTGATTCGATCTCCTTGTTAAATTCGAATGAACTTTAGCTTGAAAGAGGATTTTGAAGGCTTGATCTTAATCAAGACAAGTCTTTGATTTTCAAGGGAGGACGACACGCGCTCATTGTCCTCGATGCGCTTGATGTCTTCCTTGAAAGAGACAATATTTGAGCGTTGAATAGATTCTTAAAATCTTTGAACTTTTTCCAACCTTCGAATCAAGGAGGGTAGGGTTTCATTTATAGGAAAACTTTTCCTTCCCTCTTGACAGTCAAGATGAGCTTTGACTTGGGTTTTGGGCCTTCAATCAGGCATCGTCCTGGATTGCTTTGGCTTAAGAGTCATTTGCTTTGACTTTGACTTGGGAGTTTCTCAAGCTTGGGCTGGACATTGACTTGGAAGTCACCTCGAGCTTTGACTGAATGTTGACTTGAGAGTCATTTAACGTTTGACTTGGGAGTCGATTTAGGCCTTAACCTTTGACTTGGTAGTCGACTTAGGCTTTGACCATTGACTTTAACTTTTGGCCTAGTTTCGACCGTGCCTTAACTTAGAAGTCATTCGGACTTTGGGTCGTGGCTTGACTTGACTTGAAAGTCTTCTTTTTGGCCTTGATTTGGGCCTGACTTGAGAGTCATGTGGCCTTTGATCAAGCCTTAACTTGGAAGTCATTTGGGTTTTAGGTCGTGACTTGATTTAGTAGTCTCTTGTGCTTCAACTTGAGAGTCCTGTTGGCCTAATTAAATTAATTAAAAGGGTTATCCCATTTAATTAATTTGATTTTGTTTTGGTACGGCACAAATGATTTTTTAGTGCCTATAGTGAAATTTCAAGTTTTCTATTTATTTATTTAGAGTTAAGGTTCTTTAAAGAGTATTGTCTAGAAAGGTGTTTTTGATAGTTTGCAAAAGTAGAAAGTGACATGTGTAGCAATCTAAACTTTTGGGTAAATCAAAGGCTTGGATTTGTTCTTCTCTTCTTCTTACCTTCTCAGAGGATTGTCTATATTTTATAGTTTATTTGTTTCAGTCAATACTATAATACACACCTATAATTGTTTTTAGTAAACTTATATTAAAAGGCTCTTCATTGAAAAAAGATAAACAAATACCAAATGATAATTATATATATTTTTTTTATCTATATTGAATTATTAATAAAAACTTAAATAAATCAATAAATCGAGTCAAACCTAAGACATAATTTTGAATATATCTAATGTAAAAAAATATTCAACAACTAAGTTAGATATTAAAATAGAGGAGAGTACATGCTAATAGATTATTTGTAAGTTATACAAATAAATAAAATAGATATAAATTCCCAACATTTTCACTATGCCATTGGGTCTCTATCTTCGTTATCAACAATAGAAATAACTTATGACACTTTTCTATTGAGCAATCAAGACTAAACAGCAAAGAAGCATTTTAATTTGTGTGATATGAAGCCTCAATTAATTAACAATGAGAAAATTACAAAATCAAAATTCAAAAATTAATTAAATTATCTAATAAAATCAAATGTTGCCTCACATCATTTGCTAGCTAACAATAATAACATGTGCAAAATAAATTAGGAAAAAGAAAACAAGAATGAATAAATATATAAGGGGCATGAAAGGGAAAAATGGATGCTAATTTCTTTAATATAAAAATAAACAATGAGAGAGAACAAAGTAGAAGATGAGAAGAAAAAATGAAGTTGTGAATGGTCATAACCCACTAATCAGTGATTAACTTCTATAGCGAATTTTCCATCTATTAGCATTTAATTCTTAACTTCTATACTTGGTAGTCTAGCTTCTTGCATTGGTGGTGAATTAACCATGCTTGCACTAGAAAAGATGGGATCAATAGTTATTTTTCCTGTTTGTTTTACTTCCTTTATTGGAAAATTAGTATTTGAAAAAATGTATAATCCTCTATAATAAAAAGATAATGCATCATTTTTAGGTTGTAAACCTATATCTGTTAAAAGTTTAAATTATAGATTGAGTGTATCTTCAATATTTCTACTTTGCAAAGTTACTAAGTAGTTTGGATCCATTCAAAAATTAATTTTTCATAAATTAAGTTTCCTTGCAAGGTTCCAAGATGGCTGTTCTGAATGTTTGTAAATATTTGATCATGGAGTGATAAAATGATTGGTGAGTTAATTCCTTCTTTAAAACATGCTTTGACAGCAATCTATATTTCTTGCAAGTGAACATATTTAATTAGGTCACGATCTCGTGAAGGGATTTCATCTAAAAATTTTTCCATTATATCTTGGGCCATTAGTCTTACTATAATATTTTCTTGTAGATGTTGTGCATTAACAGGTTGTTCTGTTGTGTATAACTTAAAGTATCTAATTAATTTCTTGTTAGGAAATCATCTAATTTCTTCATAAAGTTTCGTGAATCTTTTAAAGATAAATCAGTTGCTATTATTTTTGAGTATATTTTTTGATTAAAAGTAATTACTTCTGTGTAGTTTTTATTATTTTCTTGTTCTTGCTGTAGTATTGTATTTGTTTCTTCAGTATTCATTTTCAGTTTCTAAATATCCTTCTTCTTCTTCTTCAGATGTTTTAATTTCTTCTATTTCTTCTTCTGAACTCATAGATTCATAACAGTTTGAAATTATATCATATTTTTCAATTGTTATGGGATATAGTTCGTATTGAATTTCTTCTATAATATCTACTTTTTGGATTAAAGTTTTCTTGACATAATTCTTCATGTCGGCAATGTTTGCTGCTTTTTTGAGGTTTATTTATAGATTTTTCAGTTTTAGCTTCATCTGTTTTTGCTTTCCTTGACTTGATAGTTTTCTTTTTAGAAAAATTTCTCTTAGGTGCTTTTCTTGGTGGAGCTTTAGTTAAATTTCTTTTTTGAAGTTCTTTTTCTCTTTGGTCGAAAGTTGGGATAGTTTTCGCATTCGTATTGATCTGGTTCTTTAACATCTTCACAACATAAAGTTACTTCTTTAATATGTCTTTTCTGATTTTTTTGTAAATATAGTTGCATCATTTCTTTATTTATTATAGTTTGTACTGCTGCTATAGATCTAAAAGTTATGAATTGTTTCGCAAAGTCTTCAAATTTTACTGAAAAATATTTATTCCACGGACTGGGAAATTTATTTAAGAGTAATTGCATATAAGTTTCTTGATCTTCAGAGGAAACGTAAAGTGTGCAGTAATATTTGCTAAATTCACAAAGCAAGCTTTCAAAATTACATAGATTACAAATTCTTAAATTTGTTAGTTTATAGAGTGCTTCACATTGATTTTTAAGATTTGCATGTAAAAAGTTGTCTACATATTCATAACCTTTAAATTGTCCAATAAGATATTTTATCATAGTCCATATTCCTTCTTCTATTCCAGTTATTAAGTTTCTTCTTACATCTATTTCAATTACTTTTAGTATGTTTGGAGAAAGCCCTTGATATCAGTTATAAACTATTCCTTGAAAAGAGTTGATAATTAAGCTGCATATTGCAGTGACGTCGCGTCCTTCTTCTACATAGGCTGGTTCATAAAGTAAATTTAATACCATTGCTGATTTTCAAGTTTCTAAAGTTTTTCTTATATTAGTTACATCGTCAATATTTAGAAAATATACCCAAGCGGGTACTGGTTCTTGTAAAAAAGGTTTCTTTGGATTAAAATTTTCATTAGTAGTTTGTGTTTGCGAAGTAAGTGGAGATGGTTTTTTCTTGTTTCTTCAACTTGGTGTTCTTGTAGATTGAAATGAGTTAGGAGCTTCTCCCTGTTCACAAAAAGGATTTGAAGTTGGCCGATTACTTCCAGTACTTCCTATACCAGTTGATCCTCCTGATTGCATATTAACTTGTTTTACAATTTTTGATATTTGTAGATCTTCAAAGTCTTTTAATAGTTCTTCAATAGATTTATTGTATTCTCCCATTATGAAGTATCTTGTGATTTATTTTCAATAGATGGTAGTGATGTTAGTTGTGGTGTTTCTTCTACCGACTTCAATAGTTTTTATTGATATCTTTTAATATATCTTTCATCATCACTTCTTGGAGTTCTTTTTTCTAGTAGCTTTATATCTATTGGTTTGTATTCTTTCTTTTGTTTAGGTTTTAATATTCCTTCAAAAGTTATATTCATAAGTTGTATTTGTATCACTAGTTGTTTAATTGTCTCATTTATTTCTCGTATTTTATTTTTTACATCTCTTAGTTCGGCTTCAATTTGAGGAAAACTCATAGTTCTAATTTTAGTCGTTAAACCAATATTCTGTATCAAGTTGATCTAAATTATTATCATCATTTACGTCTAAGTTTATGTCTTGTATAAAGTCTTTGTATAGTTTTCTTTCTTCTTTACAAATTAAAAGATTTAGTCTATCTTTGTATTTCCCAATTATTTCTTTTTGACTTTGACATGCTTTAAGGTAATCAATTTTTTGTATATAGTAACGTTTGCTTTTTCTTATTTCTTTTAGAGAATAAGTTTTGTATACATTTAAAATAAATTTGAAGTAACTTGAGAAGTTATCTTTAATATGGGTAATTCTGGTTTATCCATTAAAGAGAATAGATTCATACAAGTCATTCAATCAAAAATATTATCTTTTTCAAAAATACAACAGTGGTACCTGTTTTGGCATAAAAGTTTTATTAGCTGTAACATATCGGTCTCTCCATAGATTCCATACTCAATTTCTTGAATAAATTGTTCAAAATTCATTTCTAAAGTTTTGTCAAAGAAAACCATTTTCTTTTTAGAGTTTTATTTTAAAGTTTATAGTCCTTTTTGTGATTTAGTCCCTAAAGTTATGCTTAATTGCGGACTTAGTCCCTCCTAATTTGTGTGATATGATGCCTCAATTAGTTGACAATGAGAAAATTACAAAATCAAAATTCAAAAATTAATTAAATTATCTAATAAAATCGAATGTTGCCTCACATCATTTGCTAGCTAATAATAATATGTGCAAAATAAATTAGGCAAAAGGAAACAAGAATGAATAAATGTATAAGTGGCATGAAAGGGAAAAATAGATGCTAATTTCTTTAATATAAAAATAAACAATGAGAGAGAACAAAGTAGAAGATGAATAGAAAAATGAAGCTGTGAATGGTCATAACCCACTAATCAGTGATTAACTTCTATAGTGAATTTGCCATCTATTAGCATTTAATTCTTAACTATATATTTAGCCTTTTGATCTGCCTTATATTATTTGTGGTTTTTATTAATATTATAATTATAATATTTTAGACTTTTGATATCTCTTGCATTAGTTTCTATAATTACATAACTTTTACTAATATTATTAACGTTATCTTATCAATGTTATATTATTTACTTTTTCTATTAAATGAAGAATCTAGTGGTGGAAGATGAAGTGATCAATTTTACATTCTAATAGCTTAGATATTTATACTAATTAGCTAAGCTAATTAATAAAATAAATGTATAGATATAACTAATTCTTATGCATCAAATAGTAATTATAGTAATTTAATATTAGAGCTGGGTAATAGGTTAGTTCGGGTCGACTCATTTAATAAACGAGTCAATTTCTTGTTAGCCTCTAAAATAGTTTAAATTTACTCAAAATTGAACAATAACATGTTTTCAGGCTAAAATCATGTCATCTTTGGGTTGAAATCGGTTTGGTTCGTGTCGAATTCGTGTTTCTCTTAATAACTTCAAGTCAAATTCTAGTCATGTTATTATATCGCGTCAAACTTTTCTAACTCTATTATATATATATATGTATATATATATAATGTAATTAAAATTACTTAGTTGTGAGCCCTATAATAAGTATTTTATTTTGGTAATTCAAATTGAGTTTCGTAAATTATGGACGTGAAGAAAAATACATTTGAGATGACATGGACGTTCTGAGATAAAGAAGGCCGGAACTTGGATCGGCAGGAGCACGCCCAACTCGATATAATTTGTACGGTCAGTGGACCCACTTGTTGACACAGCTAAAGGCCTCAATTCGGCCGCACGGACAAACAATAAATTCTGGCAGCAAGTGTTTAGATTACAACGAAGGAGCTGAAGGTTTGACGGCTAGGGTTTGATCTTGCCCTCTGCACCCGTTGTGAGCACCTTCCGTTTTTGCCTTTTGAGTCTTTCGTGTATACTTGCAATTTTAGTTGATTTCTGCTGTCGATAGCTTTTGATTTCTGCTGTTGTTTATACACCTTTTGATTTCTGCTGTCGTTTATACCTTCCGTTGTTATCGATTGATTCTTTCGTTTATTATGTCATCATATCTTTGTCTTCTTCTTGGTGTGGGTTGGGTTTGACCCAGGAATTACCATCTTTGAGCTTTGTTTGTGGTTAGCAGGATATGGCTTAATCAAACAATCTTGCTTTGAGCTTTGTTTGTGGGATAGTTTCTGCCCTTCAGCCCACAGCTGGTTTTTTTTTTTTTAAGTCAAATTAATTAATCAAATTTTAGACCCACGAAACTGACTTTGACTTTTTTTGTTTAATGTTTGGCCCTTTAATTTAATATGCGAATCTCTGATGCTAGACTTGTTTTGATTGATTAATGATCGTCTACATAATTGAAGCCTCAAGATGTACATAATTGAGAGGAGGGGGGAGGGTTAGGTAATGAAAAGTTGTTTTGGTTGATTGATAAAATGCTTTGAATGTCAGACAGAGGAATGGCTGGGCAGACTGTGGAGTTGCCAAAAAAGCCAAAGTTTGAGCGTTTGAAGCCTCAAGATGTGTCGAGTGTTGCTGAAGTTCGATTCCGATGTGTTGATATTCCACCTAATCGCTACACTCCACTCTACAAGGCATGGAAGACCCACTTTTACGAGCCCATCCGCAATGAGATGAAGATTGACATTCGCACAAACCTCAAGACCGAGCATCCAAGGGTTGAGCTTAAGACAATGCCGGACACCCCTGACATTGGCAACCTCCAAAAGTGTGCGGAGTACTTGAATGCTTTCATGCTTGGTTTTGATCCAGATCAAGTCAAGGATGCGTTTCTCAAATATGATGGGTTTTATTTGGATACAGTGAATATTAAAGAAGTTAAGAGCAGCCTTAAGGGAGAGCACTTGTCCCGTACCATTGGAAGGATATGTGGGAAAGGCGGCAAAACCAAGTTCACCATTGAGAATGCCACTAAAACCAGGATTGTGGTTGCAGGTGAGATTGTTCACGTATGTGGATCATATGCTGCCGTCAAAATTGCGAGAGATGCCATTTGCCGTCTTATCCTGGGGTCACCTGCTGGAAGTGTATACTCGAGGCTTAGGATCGTTGCATCTCGGGCATCTGAAAGGTTCTGAAAGCTTCATGCTGCCTACTTGGTGATTTGCTATATTCTTCGTGCCGTTGATTAGTACTGGTCCCGTGTGTTACTTGCTTATGCAAGCTTATTACTACTGACATGTAGACTTGATAATTCAAGTAGGACTGTAGGATTTGCCGCTAATTTCTTGCTTTTCTATTGGGTTTGTGACTTTGTGTCCGTATTGCTGGAATAGAGTGAGGGATGACTTTGCATGGTGAAGTTTCCTCTTTGACTTAAAATGCTGAGACAAATCTTTATATCTTGTGTCCTTCTGTTTTACGTTGCTTGTTCATGTGGACAAACTGGACTGCATTTTTCTATTTCCTAACCCACTGTTTGAAATGTATTGATGGATGCCGTGAGCTGATATTGTGCCTGCGCCCTCTGTTTTTCTACTTCTGTTTTGTATGGCCTTTATGTGTCTGGGCAGTATCAATGCCACTGACTACGCACTCTTGTGCCATGGCTATCTTGATATGATAACCATGGAATACAGCATTCAGGAATTGTTTCAGTGCTCAAGTTTCTTGCACATCTCTTCAATCAACAAGTCTCCAAGGGTTTCTTCAAATCTCACAATTTATAAAAATTGCTTTACCCGTTCTTATGCATAGGTTCTTATCATTTCCCAATGGGGTAATATCGCACTTAGGAACAGGGAACACCAAAGTGGACACATACATATTAAGATGATTGTCTAATAACACAACACCAGTAATTCAGATACATTTCTTAAATACTAGTTATATGAGGGCGTCTCAGTGGCTACCTATGTAGCACTTAGCACCAGGCACTAAACACAAGATCTCATAGCCCATAACCATACTTAATTAGGACATATTAACTTATGTATACCTTAACACTACAGCATAGTTAAGATGAAGCCCCCATTTTTAATTAGCGTAGTTAAGGTTTTATCAAATACAGTCTATTTTACCTCTCAAATGGATACATTCATTGGTATTGTACAAGACCACCAAGTTGAGCCTCTTATGCCAAATGCGCGGGCAAGTGCTCAATTACATTGAAGAAGTCAGGAGGAAAGATCGTCTCCAACTTGCAGAGGGTGATGGCATGTTCTAATGCATTTTCTCAAGTATATCCTCTTGCAATGTTGTTGAGCACAAGTTCTTGAAGAACTAACTTATCTCAATGAGAGGTTTCAACATATCATCTGGGAGCGCACCAAATGCAATGCATAAAAGAGTCTCTATGAACACATGACAATCATGACTTTTCATGTTGTTGAATTTTGCCTCATTAGGGTTCATGATATTCCTCAAATTGGAGCAATATCCATAAGGCATTTGAAACTCCTTTACCCATTCACACAACTCTCTTCATTTATCCCCAGGAAGAATGAACTTCGCTTTTGGTCTAACCGTCTTGCCACTAGGGCCTGGCTATAAACGTAATTCTTCTCCATCACATGTATCTGCAACATCCATTCTTGATTTGGCATTGTCCTTTGTTTTTCCATGATCATTCATAATAGTGTTAATGATGTTTTTGAACAAGTTCTTCTTTATGTGCATCACATCCAAATTATGACGGAGCAATTGGTGTTGCCACTAAGGCAACTCCCAGAATATGCTTTTTTCGCCCAATTGTGCTCATTTTTCTTAAATCCTGGTATAACAAAGTCACCATTTGTAGTTATCTTTGGGTAATCTTTCACCTCGGTATAAAGTTCTTCCCCAAATATGCGACGAGGAGGACCCCCTGTAACAATTTTGCCTTTCCTAAATGCTGTTCGATTTCTTCTAAATGCATGATTCCTTGGCAGAAAACACCGATGATAATCAAACAATGAGAATTTACTCCCATTTCTCAATCCCAAAGCCTTCTGTTGTTTCATACATACAGGACATGCCAATTGCCCATTATTACTTCATCCAGATAACATTCCATATGCGGGGAAGTCATTGATGGTCCACATAAGTGCGGCCTTCATCCGAAATGTCTGCCTCGTAGGAATTTCATATGTTTCAATTCCAACATCCCACAACTATTTCAACTCATTAATAAGAGGCTGTAAATATACATCTATTTTGCTCTTGGTATTTTTAGAACTGGGGATTACACAAGTGAGAAACATAAAAGGCGTGGTCATATACATTTCAGGGGGAAGGTTATAAGGTGTAATTATCACTAGCCAAATGGAGTAAGATCTTAAAGACAAAGTGTAAGGACTAAATCCATTAACACATAAGCCAATCCTCACATTTCGAGGCTCTGCAGCAAAATCATGGTATTTGTTATCAAAATGTTTCCATACTGCCCCATCTGATAGGTGACATAAAATACCGTCTTCATGCCGATGTTCATAATGCCATCTCATGTGCTCTGCAATATTTCTTGATGCATACAACCTCTGAAGTCGAGGTTTTAACGACAACTAATGCATCCTTGAGTATGGCAATGGATTTTGATTCCTTTGTTGTGACCTTTGCCTCTTTCATCTTGAATATCTACAAAACTTGCAAGCATCTAAGTTTACGTCCTTCTTAAAAAATAACATGCAACCTTTACAGCAGCAGTCAATGTGTACCACGTCATTGCCGAGATCTTTAACAACTTTTTTCGTTTACCCATAGCTGTTTGGCACGCGGTTGTTTGGTGGACACATCTCTTTCATTAGTTGAACAATTTCATTAAATAGGTTTGTGGTATATTATAATCATATTTTATGCTCAACAGTCTCATAGCAGCTGAGAGCTCACTATGGGTGAAACAACCATCATATAAGGGTTGTTGAGCAGGTTGAACTACATTATGAAACGGTTCTCGGCAAGTGCTTGCCTCCTCCTCCCTTACATTTTGGTTTGCCATTATAGTATCACCAACCATATACTTCATACGATCTACGTAGCATTCATTGTAATCATTGTTAATATGACTTGAACCTCCAACTTTAGGAATTTCACTATTTTAATACCCAAAATCATGTTGTTGAGGCTCTACTTCTCTATGACTTATCCAAAATCAATATCCTTTCATAAAACCCTTATACATAAGGTGCATCTTTACCTCATCGGGTATTAAGTACACCATATTTCTGCATTTAGCACAAAGACATCTATACTTTCTCCCATTCAGAAACTCTGCCTGCCTACTTGCAAATTCATCAAATTGATTTATTCCATTTAGAAATTCTTGCTTATAACCGCTATGATTAGGCAATAATCTATTATACATCCACCTACAATATGGAGGCTCATTCATATTCTACTCAAACAACAATAACCACATAAGTTATTTGCTAAGAATTAATTTTAATTTAAATAATAATTACATAATGTACTGAATTATATATTACATATATTTATTCATAAACTTATACAACTATACTTATATTCTTACGAATTTTAGAAAACTAATAATTCATCCAAACTTCAGCATTTTATTCCACCAACATATCAAATTTCAACTTAAAATTACCAAACCTAAGCTTAAATTATATTGGCTAAAATTTTGAAATAAATTAGAGCAATAACTTCACACAAATATCATATTTCAACCAAAAGTATGAACTAAAGCATTTCACTCCACCAACTAATCAAAATTTTACTTCAAATTATGAAATCTAAGCCTAAATTACATTGGGCAAATTCTTGAAACAAAATAGAGTAATAACTTCATACAAACATCACATTTCAACAAAATCATGAACTAAAGGATTTCATTCAACCAACGTATTAAATTTTAACTTCAAATTATCAAACCTAAACCCTAACTTGTATTGAGCAAGATCTTCAAACAAATTGGAGCAATAACTTCACACAAATACCATATTTCAACATAAGTATGAACTAACTAGGGAATTCTAACAATGTAATACAAAAACTTGTAGAAATTAAAACCAGTTTACTCGACAAATTTACCTCAAAATTTTTTAAAAGAACTGGCTATGGGCGGGGAAGGCGGCGGCCGCCAGCGGGGGAAGGTAGCGACGGTGGTGGGGGGGGGGGCAGGTGGCCGGTCAGCGGCGTACGCAGTGATGAAGAATGAAATGGCGACTCTCTCTCTCTCTCTCTCCATGCTTCGGGATGGTCTGAGAAATGAAGCAAATCTAAAAATTTAATTGGGGTGGCAACCGAGCAGGCGATGGAAATTCCGTCGCCACCCCTTTTTAAAATCTACTTAAATTTTTTTACTGACGACAGAAATTCCATCGTCAGTTTGAAATTTTTTAAAATTCCGTTGCTAGTTTGAAAAATTTTAAATTTTTTATTCTTATGGCGATACAGATTCCGTCGCTATTACTTAATTCTAACTTTATCGCCAGTTTGAAAATTTTAAAATTTTATTCCATCGCTATCACTTAATTCTGGCGACGGATAGGTAAATCCGTCACCAATTCCGTCGGTGACTCTAACTTTTTTCTGCTGTAAATTTTTCCGTCGCCATTTCTGTTGCTCTTTCTGTCATTGGATTATTCCGTCATCAAATTCCATCGTTATTTGTGCTTTTTTAGTAGTTATGGACATGCCCAGTTCTTGGACATAACCCTGTGTCAGCGACTTCTTCCCTTTTTTTGACTTTTCTTTCTTTTTTTTTCTCTTTTTTTTTAGGGAAGCAAAAACAAGATGCATGTGAATAGCATGGGAAGCATAAAATTAGTATGCAATCCCTTCAAAACTAGACACCAATGAGGTACCTAAGGTAGATCAACCTCCAAAGCAAAACCCAACTCAAAAGGAAGTGCTGCTCCACTAGAGCTTGGCAAGGACAAGGAGAATGTGTATAGGCTAAGTGTGTAGTTGGATGGGATGCAACAATAAAACAAGAAAAAGGCACAATGGACTAGCAAAAAGAAGGGTAATACATCTCAACGAGTAGCTTTTTGGCTCATGTGGCTATATAAAACACAAAGTTGCCTCAATCATATCAACATCTGCAAATGCTAAAAGCGGTTTCAAAGAGAATGAGACCAAGTTCTAGATATGCAATTATGGAGGAGTCACACAAGAAAAGAAGTATGAGACTATATGAAACGAATAGTCATTAGGCTCAAAAAGTCTCACAGACAAACCTACCACAGTCACGCAACTTACTCCAAGATATGCCCCACTTATCAAAGCTGGTTAAGTCAAACTACATGAGTCTCAAGGATCAGTGGCATGCAACATAGGGCAAATAAACCACAGATGGCAATGTTGAAACACAGTTTCACAAAATTTACAGCAAAACCAACCACACCTCAACACACAACCAACATGACCAATCGATTATCATCCCTTGTATTCTCATTATAAGAGGGGGTTTTCATAACTTTTATTCAACTCTTTTATTCAGAAAATACTAAATCTAACTAAGAAAGCAGTAAAATAAATAAATGATGATGAAAAGAAGGGTAAGAAGCAGTACCTGGAGAACTTGTGAATGCCCCAACTCAATCACTTTTCTTTTTGTGATGCAAAATTTAACCAATATGCTCTAGACTACATGCTCTGCTAAACGAAAAATGTAAAAACAACATAATAAAGCTACATGTTATCCTATCTATATGATGCCAATGCGAGTGACGCCATTCAACCCACGCCCCAAAATCCGCAATTCCATCTAAAGAGCTGTAAGCTCAACCCCCATATTTGAGATTTTCATTGTTCTCAATGAAAAGGACATATAAAAAGGCCAAGGGGAAGGGAGGGCGGAGGAAGAATGGCACACTTTGTTTTCGCTTTTTTTTTTAAATGCTTCGATTGCCTCCCAAGAAGCGCTTGTTTAAGGTCCTTAACTTGACTCTTACCTCCAAATGGCAGATGATAGTGACACAGGAGGTGGACCAGTAGAGATATAAAATGGTGATGTAGGGTCCGCTATCTCTCCTGTGTAAGCAGAAGTGAATCTCAAGACTGGTTGTGATTGGCGGAGGAATATTAGACATAACTGCAGGCCTCATACAGGGTCCCCCATCTCCATCAAACACTTTAATCTTAGAAATAGCTGCAGGAGGGTCAGGATGCATAGCGACTACAGGAGATAGGTGAATGGCAGGAACCGGAGATAGTGGGGGTAGAGGGAAATAGAAATCAACCATCTCCCCATATAACTGGAAGGATATAGTGCCTGCTTGTACGTCAATCACTGCCCTTACAGTAGCCAGAAACGGCCTCTCAAGGATGGTGGGGGCCTAGGAGCTCTCATCTATATCCATGATAATGAAATCACATGGGATGACGAACTTACACTTCTAAATTGGAACATCCTCTAGAAGACCTACAGGATGCCTGATCGAATGATCAACCAATTGCATAGTCAGATTGATGGGTTGCAGGTCTTGCAACTAAAGCCTCCTATAAAGAGAGAGAGGCATCAGACTCATGCTAGCTCTCAGGTCACAGAGAACACTCTCAATGAGCAAATCACCTATGGCACAGGGGATGGAGAATTGACCCCAATCCTGTAGCTTGGGTGGTGATGGGCTCTGCAAAACTACGCTGCACACCTCTCTAATAGGGACTGCTGAACCTCTATCAGACTCACCTTTCTTAAAAAGAAGCTCTCTCAAAAATTGTAAATAGGTCGGTGCTTTCTTGAGAGCTTCCCGGAAAGGAGTATCAGCATAATTCTGCTTCAGTACATCAAGAAATCTCACAAATTTAGGCTCAAGCTTAAGTAGCTTAGCCCATGCTACCCTATGAGTAAAGGTTATAGGTGGCTGGTATGGGCGAACTAGCGATGAAGGACTAATCTTCCCATTAGAGCTCAAGCTCTCCTCTTTCTTCTGCTCATTAGTTCCTGCAGAATCAAAAATTGAAACTTTCTCCTAGAGGACCATGACAGGGCTCTCTCTAACCCTTCGTCCACTACAGAAAGGGCGTTAATGTGGCCCCTATGGTTGGTCTCAAGCTGGCTCGGTAGATGCCCTGGAGGCCAGGCAAGCTAACTAACTATTGGGCTATCTAGGTAATCTGAATGTCCATCGTCTTCTGATGATAGGCCATAGTCTCAAACTTAGAGGTCAGTTGGTTGATCGATGCACTAAGAGCTTTATTAATCTTAGCTTGAGTCGCCATGAGTTGCTCCATGAGACTCTCCAAATTTAATTTGGATTGTGGAGGTTAGGAGGTGGGTCATAGGGTGCTCTATATTGGAACCCAGGTGGTTACATAGCATTATGAGGTTGAGGGTTGGGGTTTCTGTAGGAGGGGTTGGAGTAGCTCTTCCATCCCGAATTGTGAGTATTGGGGTATGGACTATTTTGTGGTGGGGGTTGAAATTGTGCACAACATTGGCATGCTCAATGGTAGAAGGACTATTATAGCACTCAACGGATATGTGCCCCAAAACAACATAGGTCTCACAGATAGCGTAGACTCTAATTGGGCTCGAAGAGCTGCCTAGAATGTGAGAATGCCCCACTTTGTTAAGCCGCTAGGCCAATGCATCCACTCTACTAGTTAAGAGTGTGACATCATTGACATCGTACTTGTCACCGCTCTTCCTCGGGGTGGCTCTCTCGCTTGACCAGCGATAGTTGTTGGAAGCTATATATTCCAACAAAGCCTTAGTTGCATCGATAGACTTTCCCATGGGAGCACCTCCCGCTGCAGCATCTATTGATAGCTTCACTGACTGCTCTAGCCAACTATAGAATGTCTGGGTTGAAAGGCAGTCAGGAACACCATGGTGAGGGCACTTCCGCTGAAGATCTTTGAACTTTTCTCAAGCCTCGTATAGGGACTTCCCATCCCGCTGAGTAAAAGAGGTGATGTCCATCCTTAACATTGTAGTCTTGCCATGAGGGAAGTATTTGCTGAGGAAGGCTTTAGAGAGAACCTCTCATGTAGTGAATGAGTTGGGCTCTTTATTCTACAACCAGTCACTAGCTCTATCCCTCAGTGAGAATGGGAAGAGCCTCATTTGAATTGCATCGACGGGTACCTCATTCAACTTGATGGTATCACACTTCACAAGAAAGTTGCGAAGGTGCATGTTGGGGTTCTCAGAAGGTTGCCCACCAAACTGGTCTTTCTCCATCAAAGAAATGAAGGCTGGTCGGAGTTCGAAATTGTGTGCCTCAATCGTTGGGCTCCCTGTGGAACATGTGATGCCCGACGATTGCGACATAGCATAATCTCGTAACACCCTTTGATCTTGCCCTGCTATCTCTACTACTGCTCTCTTTTTTCTTGTCGCTTCTCTATCTCGCCTTTGAGCCGTTGCTTCGATTTCAGGATTTAACGGGACAAGGTTTTGATTCCCTTGACTTCTCCCATGCATGCAAAACAAACACTATGCTAAGCATAAACGGTATCTAGCAAGAATAAGAAAGAGCTACAAACTAAAAAAAGAAAAACAAAAGCCTAGTCTAGAGTATTTCAATCGGTTATAATATTAAAAAGAACAGGCTTCCCGATGACGGTGCCAAAAACTTGTTACATTTTAAACCGCCAGTGCACGGCGTAGTTGTAGCTAACAATTGACAAGTACGGGTCAAATCAACAAGGAGCTTGTTTTCAACTACTAGAATTAATTACTCTACTCAATCTAGGCTAATCAATGTTGGAGGTTGAAGGATTAACTAATGGTAGGAATAACAACTAAGAGTTCGAATAAGATAACAGAATGGTACTACACCCAGGTTGGAATTAACAGCATGAGTATGATAGCGAATCAATTACTAACCCCATCAAACAAACCCGAGCATGCATTATGAGTGAATAGATTGTCAATAAAGTCCATCTCCTCCCTCTCTTAAGGGTCGAAGGCCAATCCTAGAACCATAGTCACCAATTCTTATGAGATTAAAAGTTAGAGGATTACATGGTTTACAATCTCCAATCCCAACTAGAACCTTAATTATTTTCATATTAAGATCCTAATTGTCTATTAAGTCACACTAGGTAAAGGTTTTATCTTTCAACGCTCCCCTAAACCTTAATAACAATGGATGAATAGTCTCTCGAGCAGTTTATCGAACAAGTGGTGCGCATAGTAGAAAACATAAATGCAAACATGGGGGAAGTAAGGTTTAGAGCTAATTCATGATTCAACTACACATGATCGGCGTTAACCCCAACCTAAGTTGGGAGATTAGCCGTACATCATCATAGAAATAACCCAATCAATTATAAAAGAAAGAAGCATGAATCGCATAAAACCCTCGAAGCAATAACAAAAGACAGAGAGATTTAGGGAACAAACTTAAATTAAAGTCGGAGGTGAATTTGTGAACAGCCTTGAATCCAACAATTTGATTTCAAAATATCCTCTCTAACAATCTCTCTCAAAACCCTAGAAAAGTCTCAGGAAAAGTGCTCTCCAAAAGAAAAGAAGGAATCCCCCCAAAAAAAGACTGAGAAATGACATTAAAACGCGAACTGTGGTGCACGACCGTGCCTCGAAGAACGGCCGGCCGTGCACCACAAACTCGACCCGGCACGGGGTGACCGTGCCACCCCTCTGGCTGCGTCTTCGTGGAGCTTCAGCATGGCACGACTGTGCCGGTAGGCATGGGGTCCTCATGCCGAATCTCTGAGTCTAGCCGGTTTCTTTTTGACTTGCAGCTCGTCTTCTTAGCCCTCATTTCTACCAATATTAGCGGATTTTCTTATTTTTCTGATAGAAACTCCTGAAAGCACGAAACACCACTATATAAGCAAAATTTAGACCAAAGGAGGCTAATTTGACCGTTTCTTCTCAAGATTAAAAATGAAAACATTGGAAAAAGCTATCAACTAAGGGCTAGGTTGAAATAGAGGTTTATCAACCTATGATCCTAAACGTTTCACTTCATCGAAACATCGCCTGTCTTCGAGCACTCGGGCTGTACACCTATTTCTTATTTGCCATGTCAATGCTTCTTTGAATTTAGAAGCTGTGCTGACTAATCCTTTATTTCCCCACAAGGCATTATTCTCTTTACAGTCATAATACGCAATGTCAATAGGAGAGTGAGTGCCATATTTGCCTCGATAAAGTTAAGTTATTAATAAATGGGGCTTCGAGTGGATCCTCCATGTTTGTCGCATTAACAATGCGTGATTCCATTTTGTCAAATCTTGTATCCCATTCCCCCTTGGGCTCATGGTTGTTGACATTCTTCTTTCGTAATCCAGTGGACAAAGGGGTTACCATGTGAGTTTGACCAAAAAAATCCCATAATCAAGTGATTTTTTGAAGGATCCTTGTCGGGACTTGATATACCAAGAGTATATGATGAGATAGTGTCCTAGTTACATTATTTATAAGCAGTAGGGGACCTGCTGGTGAATGGAACTTTCTCTTCCATGCTTGTAGTTTTCTCTGGACTTTTTTAACAAAGAAGTTAAACTCATGCACTTTAGATGCCTCAAAGTTCACAGACACTCTCAGGTATTTTCTAAAGGACGAAGCGACCTTCATCATGAAGATATCTCAGAGTAGGGTCCCGTGTACCTCTCCCGTATTAGGAGAGACAAGCATAAATGATTTAGCCATATTTATAACCTCTCTTCTCCTGATGCCTAACAAAACTCCTTGATGAGTTGTTGCATGTTTTGCCACTGCTACTAATGAATGGGTGTGAAAAAAACTGCATCATCAGCAAACAATAGGTGATTAACGGATGGGCTGTCTCTTGAATCTTTAATGCTCGGACATTTCTTACACTCTCGGGCTAATAGATCTGATAGGACTTCCATGCATAGAATGAAAATATAAGATGAGAGAGGGTCACCTTGTCATATGCCCGCCATTGGCTTAAATGCAGGAGACGGCTTGCCATTGATTAAAATTGAATATGAGACAATTGTCATGCTTTCCATAATTAGAGAAATCCACAATTCAGGGAAGTCAACTTGCCTTAGATCTGCCTCAATGAAATCCCATTTTAGCTGGTCATAAGCTTTGTTGCGGACTATCTTGATAGCTATAATTGGGGACCCTCGACGCTTATGCTTAATATAATTAGAATGTAATGCCCCAGTAATTAATCATGCTTAAATCAGTTTCAAATATGACATTTGGCAGATGATTATAGCTATTCGGAGTAGTGAGCCGTGCACTTTTTTTTAATAAGAACGCCCCATGTGTTATAAATATGTGACAATACGAAATTTTTCTTAAAGTTGTAAAATGACAAATAATATTGTAGAGATATAAGGTTAATGAAATAAAATAAATTATGAGGTATACGAGCAAGATCGTGAAATTACCGAGCTATAAAATTTTTCTTTGTAATTAAGAAATTAGGAAGGCACATGGGAAGAAGCCAAGTGTTTCGGGTTAAGAATGACATTAATTAAAAGTTTGACTAATTTTGTATCAGCAAAAGGATTTGAAAAGCAACCAAGCATAAAACAAAAGGAAAAAAAACCAAAGGAAAGGGTACTCCAAAAACCTCTCTGCCTCCTCCACACGCACGACTCCCCCCTTTGCTGAGCTAGCCGCCCACGACTAGACACCGGCTGACGACCGACGTCTCCCCATCGCCGTCGCCGTTCAACCACCGCCGGCCGTGCCTTCCTCCCTCTCGCTCACTCGCTCTCCTTCTCTTTCTCTTTGTTCTGGGCCGGCCTGCCCAACAGGAACAGGGCCTTGAGCCGCCCTGAATTTCGACGCCACCGCCGGGAAATCACCGCGCCAGCCACCCACCGCTGACCACCTCCACAGTTGCAGCCACCACCACCCTCACTCAGTAGCCACCAAGGTAAAATCCAAATCACTCTTCCTCCTTTTTTATTTAGTTCAAGTTTATAGATTTGTTGGTGCACAATTTTAGCTGGTGATGTTTTACTTGTGCTAATGACTTAAGCAAATTAGGTGACCCTTGAATGATATAGGAATGGATTTGGTGAGGTACGTGAGCGGATCTTGTGAAAACATGCTTAACTTCGTTCATGGATGATATTGGATTCATGAAAGAAAAGCTATTAGGACGAAGTTGGATTTAAATTGCTTGAATGATGTTGAAGTTAGAGTGCTTAGATGAGGTGGGAATGGAGTCGATAAAATTTAGATTATTAGAAGCTATGGAACTAAAGTTAGCACTAGCTAGTGGACTAAACTAATCAAAAGGAGTAGGATAAAGCTGGGACAAAATGGAGTTAGGAGTGGATAAGAAAGTGATGCTTGATTGAAGAATTGTATAAATCATGATATTGTGGAATTAATTTGAGGAAATTACAAGTATAGAGAACAAAGGGGTAAGTGAAATTCTTGTTATAGCTAAGTAAGGAAAAGGGGATGGGACTAAAGAGGTTATGAACCCCAAATTATTTAGGACATCAATCGAAGAAGGAACGATGTTTTAAAAGGAGACCTCATGGAGGAAAATTAGAGATATATGCTTAATAATGATGTGATGGGGTTATGCGATTTAGTAAGGATTAAGGGAGATATCTTTTAATAATCATGTAAGCCAAGGATTCATACGAAGTTTAGTCGAGTTAAGTAATCAAGAAGGGGGTTAATTGAGAAATTTAGATGGCTTAAAATTCGTAAGTAGCTAAATTGATTATCTAAGGAGGGTCTAAGGAGGGTTAATCGATCCCTGAACTAAGCTAAAGTTGGCAGGAGCGAGACTAAAATAAATAAAAAGAATATTGTGATTATTTTTGGTAAGTTAGCAAAAAGGGAAAGACGCACAAGGCCTTTTCGAGTCAAAGCTTGTAACGTTAGTAATTTCTTGTTAATTGTGGTAATTAAAAACATATCAATATTAAGGAGTGAAGACTCACTTAAGTAAATGACCCTGCACACAGGATTTGAATTGACTCATACAAAAAGAAAAGAAAAAGGGGAAATTAATTCTTGTCAAGGTACGTTATTGCTTGTACCCTTTAAAGAAGTTTAAATTTACATTTATTAATGTTAGTAAATTTTATTCGGCTATTGGAACCTTTAGGACCATTTCAGTGTTCATTGTTTAATAAGCCATGTTAAACGTTCATAAGTATCTCCTAACAAAATTCATTATTGAGCCCGTCTCGTTAAACGGGGAATTTATAGTTCATTGTTATTACCATGACTGCTTTTCATAGACATAGGTTCCTAATCCAGACTGAAGAATTAATTATTAACCATTTATTTAATTAAATGCTTCTCAAAGGACATTTGTAAACATCGTTTTAACGTTGTGCGTGCGATCACTAAGTCCTGCGAAAGCCCATTTAAGTGAACATGGACAACGTATTGAGTAATTGCTCATTTTCTATAGTTTTGTGTTTTCAAACTGTCTTAGGGAAGGAGAAACAATTGGTGAACAAGCGGGAACCCAAGGAAGTTAAGGGCCTAGGAGACGTGGGCCAGGGCAGCTGATGTTAATTCTCTAATCTAGTTAAATATTTTGCAGATGTAGTTTTAATTTTAAGTTGCTGATGCATGTTGCACAGAAGGTAAATTCATTTTGGATTGAGTTTTATCATATGACTTAACTTGTAAAATTTTGAAGACAGGTTAAACTCGGGTTGTTTATGTAATATACCCTGGGGCTACCATCTAACCGTATTTGATTCTCGTGTATAGCCTTGTCCCTAACGGACAACAGTAACGCCCTAGCTGCATTACGCTTTCTACTAGCATTAGTACTTATTAGAGCAAGTAACTGTAGGATAATTGGGCTGGGGTGTTACATAAGTAGTTCATGGACGAGTAGGCAACTGTCTCCTATGAGTCTCCCTGGTATGAAGGCATTTTGGTATGGCCCAATTAAGGAGGCATGGCCTTCTTGAGACGGTTGGAGGTCACTTTGAAATTCTTTTGTAAATAACGTCGCAAAGACTGATCGGGCGATATGGATTGAACGAGTTTGGATTAGATATTTTAGAAATTCGATAAAGAAAGGTATGATTAATTTGCTTGAATAACTTCCCTGAGTGAAGTGTTTCCAGAGTTGCCGTAGTTACGTCATTGCCGATGATGTCCCATAATTTGTGATCAGAAAGTGCAGGAATGCCATATGAGCCAAGGAATTTCCATTCATTCATACCAAAGAAAACTGAGCTTACTTCCTCTCCACTAAATGGCTGGGATAGCCATATCATACCCTCTTGCATTAGCTATTTGTGGAACCGTGAAACCACATTTAACGCATTTTGTCTCGTGCCGTTGTCGATGGAGGGTTAGAGTTGTTGGAAGTACTACACAGCATAATAAGTTAATTCATCTTGATCATCGATCCATTGACCGTCTTCAACTCTACAACTCTGAATACGGTTGCATGCTGCTATCTCTTTGGCATAGCTAAAGAAAAACTTGGTCATATTGTCTCCTAAGACATTCCACTGTATTTTGCTGCATTGTTTCCAATATATAGCCATATCTAATATAGTACAATGAAGGTGTTCCAGGGAGTTACGTACAATAATTAGAGATAGTGGTGGGGTTGGCCCTTTCTTGAATGAGTTTCGTGGATGATGATTCCATTCTTACTACATAGCTTCTCCCATGTCTCGAGTTGTTCATGCTTTCGTTTCAAGTATTATTCCCTACAGAATCTCTTGCTTCGTTTAAGCTTTTGTAGTAGTTGATACATAAAGGAGCCCTAGAAGGTTGCTTGCCATGCTAATTGAATGCCTTCCTTTACTTTGCTTCGGAAGAAAAACCAAGCTTCCACTCTATAAGGCTTTCCCTTTATTAATTTGTGATCTTGAATTAGTAGCAAAACATGACCATGGTCCGAGCAAAGAGTAGGGAAATTAACTACATATGAGTACTCATATAAGCTTTCCACTCTATTGTGTAATGAAGAGATAAATATAGCATAAGGTTCAGAAGTTGAGAGCTTCAATACAATGCAGCAGGGTACAGTAAGCAAGCTGATGCACCATAATTCAACTTGAGGATGCAAGTTGCTGAGCTGGACAGGTGGTTACATTGAAGCTGATGTGGAAGGCCTCCATAACTAGAAGGCCTCCATAACTACTTTCTGTTATCAATAACGTGCATGTATATACACATCCAGATCATTTGTACTACACACTTAATATCTGATTGATTCATTGCATTTTTTCTCTCTCAAGAGATGAATGGAAATAAGATTTCATGATGTTGTTCTCTCTCTCTTTCTGTCTTCTATCTCATTTCCCTTTCTAAGTTCTGAACTCTCTTCATGCAAAATTTTGATGATTGACATGGTATCAGAGCAGAATCCTTAAGATCCTTTCTCATTTCTACTAAACAATCAGGTGATATCTTGATACTTGTTTTTTTTTTTTCTTGTTGATTTCTTGATTGAGTTTTCCAGATTAAGAAAATCTGGTTCGATCTGAGTTGAGTATTGATTGTCTATAATCATGGCTGAAGAAACATTGCATTCTGTTTTGAGCTAATGCTTGTATTTTGCTTGGGTACCCCTATGGGCAGAAGGCCTATAAACTTTCAGATCTTACAACTTGCAAAGTCTTTACATAAAGAGATGTTATTTTTCATGAGCTTGTTTCTCCTATTCAGCAAATATAAACATAAGTCTGATTCTCCCTTGCCCATTGTCACAGAATACATACCAGACATCCAAGTATTTCAGCAACTAGAATGTAATTATTTTTCAGTGATTTTTGATTCCAATGGGCTTATACACACTGATGATACAACTTTTCCGCACTCTCAAACCCAACCATCTTTGAGAAGGACAACCAGAGTGCATCATTAACCTAAACACTTGCGAGATTATTTCTGTGGCATTGTTCAGCCTAGTAATTTGCCTGCTAAACACCATGTTTTGATGTCTTTCCTAGTTCAGTATCAGGAACGAAAGACTTATGAACAAGCATCCAAAGACCTTGGATGGGTCAAGGCTATGAACAAGGAGATAGATGCCTTGATGTCTAACAATACTTAGGAATCAGTGGATTTACCTCCAGGCAAATGAGCTATCACCAGTGAATGGGTTTACAAGGTAAAGCTTAGATCGGATGGTGCCCTGGAGAGGTTAAAAGCAGGACTTGTGATTAGAGGTTCACCCAACAATATGAAATTGATTATCAGGAAGTCTTCTCTCTGGTGAAGATGGCTACTATAAGGAGTGTCATAGCTTTGGCTACTTCAAAAGGTTGGACTTTGTCTCAATTGGATATCAATAATGCTTTCCTCCATGAAGACCTTGATGAAGAGGTATACATGGAGGTTCCTGAAGGTATCCCTATTCCTTCTACAAGGTATGCAGCTTAAAGAATTCTCTCTATGGTCTTAAGCAAGCCAGCAGACAATGGTTCACCAAATTGAGCAACACTTTGATCTCACTAGACTATCCATAGTCCAAGAACGATTATTCTTTGTTTATTAATAAATCTTCCACAGATATTACAATTGTTGCAGTTTATGTGGATGATATTATGCTTACTGGATCTAATTCAGCAAAAATTGAACATGTCAAGCAGGACCTACACAGATGCTTTGGTATTAAAGATCTTGGTCGATTACATTATTTCCTGGGGTTGGAAGTCAGTTATATCCCTCAAGGGATTGTTTTATCCTAAAAGAAGTTTACTACAAAACTCCTCAAAGATAGCTTACTGCCTCCTTCCAAGCCTACTTCTACCCCTCTACCTCCAAATCACAAATTATCTCCAGATGATGGAGATCTGTTATCTGATTCCTCATATTACGTCATGGTAGGCAAGATAAATCTTCTAACTCACACCAAGCCTGATTTGAGTTTTTCTGCCCAAACTCTTAGCCAATTTATGCAAAAAGCCTAGAACTTCTCATTTGCAATCTTTGCATCACAGCTTGAGGTACATTCAAGGTACCATTGGACAAGGAGTTTTTTTAAAGGCCACTGACCAGATCACTTTCCAAGCTTTCTCAGATTTGGATTGGCCTGCATGCCCCCATTCCAGAAGATCAGTGACAGGGTATGTAATTCTATTTTGTTCCTCTCCCATCAGCTGAAAAAGCAAGAAGCAGGGTACCATTTCCAAATCATCTTCTGAGGCTGAATACAGAGTCATGTCCCAGGCAGCAGCAGAAGTCACATGGCTCGTTAGAGTTCTTGAAGAACTTAGTATAAAGTCTGTAAGACCAGTCACACTGTTTTGTGATAACTAGTCAGCCATACACATTAGCAAAAATCTCGTATTTCATGAACGAACTAAACATATAGAAATAAATTGCCATTTCACGAGAGAGGTCTTGGAAGGGCTATTACAACTGTCATACATGCCAACAGACCAACAACTAGCTGATGTCTTAACAAAAATCTTATCTTCCCCTCTATAAAATATCTTCTTTCCAAGCTTGGTATGGTTCCTCATCCTCACCATTTCAGCTTTTTTGGGGGGGGGGGGGGGGAAGAGATAAATATAGTACAAGGTTTAGAAGCTGAGAGCTTCAATACAATGCAGCAGTGTATAGCAAGCTGATGCACCATAATTCAACTTGAGGACGCAAGTTGCTGAGCTGTACGGGTGGTTACATTGAAGCTGATGCGGAAGGCCTCCATAACTACTTTCTGTAATCAACAATGTACATATATATACACATCCAGATCATTTGTACTATACACTTAATATCTGATTGATTCATTGCATTTTCTCTCTCAAGAGATGAATGGAAATAAAATTTCGTGATGCTGTTCTCTCTCTCTTTCTGTCTTCTATCTCATTTCCCTTTCTAAGTTCTGAACTCTCTTCGTGCAAAGTTTTGATGATTGACATGCAATAGGCTCGGTCTAATCGTTCAAAAATGAGATCCCCATTGAATTGTTTGTTACACCATGTAAATTGTGGTCCTGTAAATGGTAAGTCAATTAAGCCCAAATTCATCTTCCAATATACAAAATCCTCCCATCCTCGGATTTTCTCACTAAGTCACTTAAGCACGAATTCATCTTCCAATATACAAAATTCTCCCATCCTCGGATTTTCTCGCTACCTCCAGGCTTGTCAGTATAGTATTCTATTTGGTTGAAATCTCTCATTAAGGGTGTTGGTAAATTTAGCTCATGTAAATAGGATCGGATTGCCTCCAAATAATGGGTCAATCACGGGCATTACTTGCACCATATACAAAACACACAAACCATACGTTGTTTTTCATATATGATATCCGACACCATACACGGTTTTTACAGCTAGTTAACACATCCGAAATCCCATGGGATTTCCATCCAAACCATATACCTCTTGCGTGCCCCTGAGGCTCCACCTTTGATGCATAGGAGTAACCCAAAATTTGAAGCTTTGTAGAAGCCTTTATTAGATCATATTTGGTTTCAAACAAGCAAAATATATCAGGTTGATACAAGCAGGCCATATATTAAGCAAAACGGAACTGTAGGGTTGCCCGCGTCGCTCCCTAAGCCCTTACAGTTCTATGCACAGATCTTCATGGTTTCCGCAGAGGCTGATTCGGGGCAGCCTCCAACACCCCTTTGTTCTAGAGCTTTTTCCGTTTATGCTTGTAATTTAATTCCTGATCATTGACAGCACTATGAAGTGTACATGAGGTGACTAAATTAGAGGGAGTAACTGGTTGTATCT
>JAKOGI010003327.1:0-10000 GCA_029747015.1 Carnegiea gigantea | reverse complement strand
TATATATATATATATATATATATATATATATATATATACATACATCACACCCGTTGTAACACGACACATACATACATACCATACATACATATAATACATATATATATATATATAATATTATATATATATATTATATATATATATATCTATATATATAGGTATATATGTGTATATATATTTATATATATATATATATATATATATATATCTCTTTATATCTTTTCTATATATATAGATCGAAATATGAAACGAAATATTATTGAAGACAGATAAATTTGTACATATAAATTTGTAGAACTTACTTTTGTAGAGGGAGAGAAGAAGAACAGAGAGAGAGAGAGAGAGAGAGAGAGAGAGAGAGAAAGAGAACACTCGAAGAAGACTTAAGTGAATACAAGTGAATACTTAATTCGCTCTGCCTTCTTTCTCAATTGTCCATCCCTTTTATAAACGGGAAAAGAAAGTCTTGATAATTGATTCTTTGTTTGCTTTTGAAAAGAGATTCCTTTTGTCGACCATGTGAAGAAAGAAGCACCGAAAGTTGGGTCATCTTTATCTTTGTATTGTTTGAGATGAGTTGTCATCCTTATCATTTAACTGTTTGCTTTTGTGGGCTACTGTTGTTGAACAGTAAATTTTTTCAAAAGTGACATTCCTGCAAAAGAAAAGATTCGTTAAAGAATGACCTTTACTTTTGCCAAGAGCCAAATGACTCTTGCAGGCTCTTTTGTTTTATTTTGGCCTTTCATTTTGCCAAGGGTCACGCCTTTTGAGAGTTTCGAAAGGTCGTGGCGCTTGCAGGCATTTCTTATTGTACAGGATTTACAAGTCATAAGGATCTTATGAATCTTGGTAATCTGGATCCTTTGGTTTGGTAGATGATGCTGCAGAACCAACTGTTTCGTCGTCAGAATCATCTGTTTTGTCTAAAATTTTTTGAAGGAAAATTTACCTCATATTTGGATCATCTTTGAGTAGCTCAAGGATTTCTCGTTCCTTTTGAGATAATCCTTTAGCTTTTGCTTTGGTAGAAGTTGTTGGACTATCCTTTTTGATTGGGGTAGAAGGGCCAGTAGCAACTTCTTTCTTTTTCTCAAATGTATGGAGGTCGTGGAGTGTGAACTTCTTCGTTTTTGTTTTGCAAAAATACTCCACATTTTCTCTGCCACATAGTTTGGTTTTGTATTCATTCAACCATTTAATTTTGTAAAGTCGAACCATAGACAGTGGAAATGAATTGAGCAAATGGTTTTGTAATCTGTATTCCCAACTGAAAATCCAGGCAATGTTAAAAGTGCGAAAAAATTAAACTTCTTTTGTATAGGGCTCAAGGGAAGAGATATTCTTTTCCCAGAAATCCCAACCTTCTTTGGCTTTAGTTGACAGAATTGTCGTACTACATCCAAACCATGTCCACCAGTAGTAGAACCAGATAGGAAAGGTGTTTGGACAAGTGTCATGGAAATTGGAAAACCAAGAGTGGGTTTCAGGAAGGTATAGGAAAGCACGATACCATGCCATCCTATAATCATTGTAGTCAAATGTCTGAGGAGTAAATGGAATAGAAAAGCTTTTTCCTCAAATGGGTTTTTCCATTGTTGAGTACTCAAAACAGTTCAAATGATGCATTTAGAGAGAAGAATATGTCCAGGATATGTTTTATCAAAAGTGTGGGTAATGTCTATAGATCGAGTATCCACAAGAATAAACTCGTAAAATTGCTGTGTTTTTTGAGGGTCATCAGTGGCACATTAGTTTTTGCCGAAGGTTCTTTGTATAAGTGGTTTGATAATGTCTGGAGATGGAATTGTTTTGTAATTGGTCAGAAATAGATGTTCTGTATGTCGAACAAAATAGGCATTGTCTTGGGTTGGTTTTGTGGATGGTTTGGCGATAATGGCTTTGTATGGAAGTGGAGGGAAGTTTGTAAGTGGAAGGAAGTTTGTAAGTGGAAGGAATTGGTTCTGGGTAGGAACTTGAAGCTGATAGTCCTCAGCTCTTCTAATTCCTTTACCTTTGTCCTTGCTTTTGTCTTTGCCTTTATTCTTGCTGGAACTCATTTTGATTTCTACAGAAATAATATTTTGTCACTCTTTCCTTATAAGAATTCTCGAGTAAGGAAATCAGGAAGAGAATTGTTTTGTCCTTTGATAAATTCGATGTCGAAATTAAAAGCAGATAAAATTGCTTGTCATCTAGCAAAAATTTGTTTTGATACTAAATTCTTTACATCTTTTTGAAGAATTTCTTTGGCAGATTTGCAATCAATTCGAAGTAAGAATTTTTTGTAAAACAAATCATCTTGAAGTTTTGAAACACAAAGAACAACAGATAAAATCTCCCTTTTGATAGTAGAGTAATTTTGTTGCGGACTGAACCATAGTCCAGAATGGAACCTAACTAGCTGTTCATGTTCGTGAGACTCTAACTTTTGTTTTAATATACTACCATAACCTCTGTCAGATGCATCTGTTTCAACTATCATGAATGCAGATGGATTAGGGATATTTAGACATGGCAGTGATTTGACCTTTTCTTTGATTTGTCTGACAATATGAGTATGCACATCTGATCAAGGGAATGGATTCTTCCTAAGTCTCTTATACAATGGTGCACATAAATGATGCAGATTAGGGAAAAAATCAGAGACATAATTTAGACAGTCTAAAAATCACTGTAACTGTTTTTTATCTTTGATTTCATCGAAAAATTTGTCTGCAAATGCTAAAGATCTCATAATAGGTTTGATGGTACCTTGATATATATCATGTCCAAGAAACCTAATTTTTGTTTGGAACAATACCATTTTTGATGCAGAAACAACTAATCCATTTTTCTCAATAACATGTAAGAATGTTTACAGATGCTTAAAATGTTGATCAAGAGTGTTTGAAAAAACTAACGCATGTCAATGTAAACAATAATGAAAGATGTGTAGGGAGTAAAAATGTCATTCATTATGTTTTGAAATTTGGAAGGAGCATTTTTGAGTCCAAATGGCATTACATTTCACTCGTAATGGCCAAAGGGAACTGTGAATGCAGTTTTGTACCGATCCTTCTCAGCAATCTGAATTTGCCAAAATCCAGATTTCATGTCAAATTAGTGAAAACTTTTGCATTGTAAAGACGATTTAATAAATCTCTTTTGTTAGGAATTGGATATTGGATCCATTATAACACTTTATTTAAAGGTTTGTAGTTAATAACCAGCCAGGGAACTCCTCGTTCCTTTTCAGTTGCATTATTAACATAGAATGCTACACAGCTCCAAGGAGATTTTGATGAGCGAATGAGTTTTTTGTCAAGAAGACTTTGAATTTCCTTTTTGCAATGTTCTAAAAGTTCGAAATTCATTTGGGTAGGTCTAACTTTTGTAGGAATATCCTTTTCGTTAAAATTTGGTTCATAAGGTAATAAAATGATATGTTTCTTTCTTTCCCAAAATGTATTAGAAAGATTAGAACATATCCGTTTTTTAAAAAGCTGTTCTAATTCAGAAATTTTGAGTTGCACAGAGGGGGTTTTTAATTGCTCCTCTATTTGCAGGTAAGAAATTTCTTCTTGTAAATGACAAATCTGCTTTTCTTTTGAATGAAGACTATTAATTTGTTTGAATATAGACGAAGATTGCAGATTAAGAATTTCTTTTGATGAGTGGTTGAAAGAAAATTAAAAGATATGGTTTTACCCATAATATTTGTATGAACACCAGTTTCATTGACTGTAAATGGATCAATCTGAGTGAGAAAAGGTGTTCCTAATATTAAATCATTTGTAATATTATCAACTATCAGGAAAATATTTTTGAAACAGTAATCATTCTTTTGAATATAACCCTTATTTAATTTGTAGCGAATGTTCAAAGGTCCACCATTAGCACTAACTAACTGTTCCTTCGTTTGTTTGTAAAATTTTGTAGGAATAATTCCTCCTTTAATACAGTTTTGGTCAGATCCACTATCTATGAGGGCTACTGTATTAATTGAGAAATCATTAACTACTAGTTTGACTATTGAATACCATTTTTGGAAAGTGACTTTAGAAATAGTTTGCAAAAACTGAGTTTCTGGGACCTTTGTATCCTGAATCCTGGAAATGTCAGCTATAGTTAAAACAGGAGGATTGTTTTTGTACGATTCTAAAATTGCAAGTTTTGTTTCAATCTCAAGATCTTTGGATTTGAGGCTTACTACCTCGGTTTTGAGAAAACGGACCTGGGACTTGAGGTCATTGACCTCAGCTTGCAATTATTTAGTAGTAATTTGTTGGTACGGATTAGGAATAGGGTATCGTTCAAAGATTTGAGAGATAGAAGAAGAGGATGACGTTCCTAATTCAAATTTAGGAGTTCTGTCTTCTTCTTCAAGAATAATAGCCTTGAGTTTTTCAAGGTATTCCTTTTTTGTATCCAAATCAGGGATTTGCTCGATAAGGTCAAGAAGAAATTCTTTTTGGGGTTTGCTTGTGATAACATTTAAAGACAGAATTGGGGAAGATTCATATTCAGAATCCTCACTGGAGTCTGAATAATATACATCTTCCTTGTCTGAATCTGAACTATTTTTTGTTAGAAGGGCTAAAAGCTTCTTTTGGGGTTCTGGTTCTCCAGAAAATAACTCATTGATTTTTTGTTCAGTTTTGTACTGAAAAGCTTTATGACCTATTTTTCCATATTTGTAGCAAACAATAGTCTTCTTCCTTTTGCTGGGCTGCTTCTTTTTAGGTGGAGGTTTGGCTTGCTCCTTTTTGATAAATGGTTTGGGCTGTCTCAGAGGTCGTTTAAACTTGGGTTGGGCTCGTTTTCTTTAGATTCATTTGTGGGCCGTCGAAGGAGCTTGAATTTTTGTAATTCCAAATGCTTCACAAAAAGTGCCCATCTCTTTACGAGATTGTACCTTTTCTGATCCATATTTGGACTAAATTTTAATCTCGTTGCAGAGATTTAATCCTTTTGTTTTGACTATACCAAAGAGTTGCCCAAATGTTAGCAAGTCGAAAGGGATATCATTGGTTCCAAAATTCTGGCATAATTTATTGAGGATTCGTTCACCAAATAACTTTGGTAACCCTGCAATAAATCGTTCTTTCCAGAAAGCTTGTGTACCATCTTCCCTTTTGAGAACATTTGTTAGAAATACATTCTTATACCACCTATAGTCTGTGAGGGTAGGACAACGAAGGTTAATGAGAATTGTTTTAACAGAAGCTTGCTCTTCTTTTGGGTTTCCTAAGAAATGTAGAGTAATGGTGTGGATAAGAACTTCTGCTCCATCTTGCTCATCCACTTCAACTCCACGATCAGTATGTTTTTTCTACATGTGGTTAAGAATTGCAGTCCTAGTGTCATTGTCTAGAAAGTTGTCCCACCAGGATTTCAATTGTCCTGAGAAGCCTATTACTAGGGTGGTAGCGGCTTGAGAATTAGTAATTTTTTTGGCTTTGTAGGCAGAAAGGGCCATTGTCATTTCTTGTAAGGTGCTTAATATCTCGTGCTCCGATTTGCCAGCTATATTCCACTGGTAAACTGATTCTCCATTGAATTGAGAAGAAGCAAAACTTCCTCTTTCTTCATATTGAAGATCAGGGGGAGTAGGTTTAGGGTAATAGTTTCTCATACTACCCTGCGTCCAGCTTCTTATTTTGTTAATGGCAAGGGGTGAAGAGTCTTCAAATGCTTCTTCGATAACATTTAAAGCTTCTTCACTACTAGAACTTTGAGCATTGTCTTCTTCAGAAGAGGATGTGTCAGAAACTTGTTTTCGACAGGTCTGGTCAAGGCAAGAAACAGCTTTGCCTTTTAAGGAGGCATCAAGCTCCTTAATCTGATCTGAAATAATTTTGAGGAAATGACTATTCGAAGATGCCTTAATAAAGGATTCTTCATTTTCTTTTGGAATGCTATCTGTTTTGAAGAAAGGTTTGAAAATATTATCTGCATGACTAGTACTGGAACAAGGGCTTTAGGGGCCTTACTGGTTTCTTCCAAACGTAACGAAACAT
Source organism: Carnegiea gigantea (assembly GCA_029747015.1). Classification (NCBI taxonomy): domain Eukaryota; kingdom Viridiplantae; phylum Streptophyta; class Magnoliopsida; order Caryophyllales; family Cactaceae; genus Carnegiea; species Carnegiea gigantea. The sequence goes on along the minus strand of JAKOGI010003327.1, from coordinate 3,998 downwards.
GATTCAATTGATCAGCTATGGTATGAAGGATAGTATTTGTATAGTTAGCTTGTTGATGAACCTTTTTAAGATCACCAAGTTTGACAGTATCATTCCCCTCCTGACCTTTGCGAAAAGGTGTAGCCAGAATGGGTTCACCTTTGAGGATAATTTTGATATCATCCTGAGGAGGATGAATAGAGGAAACACTAGAACCATTTTGAAAATGCCAGATTTTGAGAAGATTTATTTGAACATTGATACTGGGAACAGTATAGCGATTCTGTATACCCTTTTTGGAAGCAAAGGTAGGGAACCAAATAAAAGGAAAGTTAACTTGGAGGTGCTCCATGTCACTGATCCATTCCTTCTTTATTTGTTCTCTTAGGTTTCCATCAATTTATTCAAACCACTGTCTCAAAGAAGTATTCTGGGGAGAATAATAATTTTCTTTGAGAATTGTCCAATCTGCGGTAAAATTAGGTTTTGTCAAGACATTAACAGCAGCTCCTATTCCTGATGAAGTAGGAGATGGGGGGTCTGGAACAGGTTCAGGGATAGGTGCTCTGAATCTGTATCTTTGTGAATGATCTAGAGGTTCGAATTTGGATGAATAGTCTAAAAAAGGACCTTCTGAAATTTGAAGGGCCAGGCATGGAAGGGTCTTCTCTAGTAGATAAAGATCGAAATTTAAGAATTATCCGACTGTCAGGTTCTTCTATAATTTGATCAATATCTCTTCGTTCAATTTGTGCAGGTTGTTGAGGCTGCTGTAATTCTAGCTTATCTGGAAGAGTAATTTCATCCCATTTGAGAAGTTTTGGAGTGAAGACTGTGGGCTTATCATCTTCGATTTGCAATAAAATTGTTTCCTGAGAATTTGAAGGAAGTGGGTTAAGAAATCTTGTATTCAAATTTATCGACATCAATTGAAAATAAACACAATAAATAACAACAAAGTTCTTGAAATCAAGAAACTCATTACCTTGAATGTGAACATCAAGTTTAAGAGCTTCTGTTGTCATGGGACATGTTAGATCAACCATAAAATTAGGATAATAATTAAAAAATATGGGTCCTTTGTAAATATTTGTTTGTATAACAGCTAACAGAGAAGATTTGTATTTACGTAATCTTTTGTCTCTTAAAGCCATGTAAATGGGAGCATTAATACATTTCTTTAGAAGAGGTTTAATGGCTACTTGAACTAAGCCAATATGCATAAAACAATATTTTGCTTTTAAATGATTTTCAATAGATTGTTGTTTAATCATGTCAATTGTTTGTAAACCATTTTGTAAACTAATGACTTCTTCATGCGTGTTGACTGAATATGCTTTGATGAATTCAAATGTACCAATTTTGTAAATAGTATCTAATTCTACCCTAGGCAAATTCCAATTTGCGTAATTGTCAGGTGAAGGTGCCCTATAAATGGGACTAGTTCTTTGTTCAGATGAATTAACTATATTTTGATGGCTACTATCAGAACTAAATGATAACATTCTCCTTAATCTAAATGCCATGATATTACTGCATGACCTAATTCTATATGCAGACAGTTGCTAACGACGGGACCACCAATCGGGACCACCACTTGGCTGACCAACAGAAACACAGGCTGACCAATGCCTATAGCAACACTGTTGAACACAACTCTATGCTAAACCGAACTTGATTCATGAATTGCTACCGCAGTATTTAAACACCAGAGTTTGTTCCCAAATGGCTCTGATACCAGAAACAACAGGATCGAAATATGAAACGAAATATTATTGAAGACAGATAAATTTGTACATATAAATTTGTAGAACTTACTTTTTTAGAGGGAGAGAAGAAGAACAGAGAGAGAAAGAGAGAGAGAGAGAGAGAGAGAGAGAGAGAGAGAACTAGAAAGAGAACACTCGAAGAAGACTTAAGTGAATACAAGTGAATACTTAATTCTCCTTGGAGCTGTGCCGCATTCTATATTAATAATGCAGCTGAAAAGGAACGAGGAGTTCCCAGGCTGGTTATTAACTACAAACCTTTAAATAACGTGTTACAATGGATCCGATATCCAATTCCTAACAAAAGAGATTTATTAAATTGTCTTTACGATGCAAAAGTTTTCTCAAAGTTTGACATGAAATCTGGATTTTGGCAAATTCAGATTGCTAAGAAGGATCGGCACAAAACTGCATTCACAGCTCCCTTCGGCCATTACGAGTGGAATATAATGCCATTTGGACTCAAAAATGCTCCTTCCGAATTGTTGATTTAGAGAGTACACAACCACAAGAGGGGGGTGAATTGTGGTGTTCGATTTTCGCAAGTTGCTGGCAAACAGTCTTAGACCCTGTTCGCATAGGTTGTTTCTGAGATAAGCAGAAGTGAAAATCCAACAAAATTGAATGCGGAATTAATGGACACAGGATTTTTACGTGGAAAACACCTCTAGCCCAACTGAGGTGAAAAACCACGACCTACCTCGTGTAGGATTTAAATACTTCACTAAACGGGCTAATCATGTTACAATAGTAACACACCTTGTTATAAATTGCAACCCACGTAACCGTCTTCCCTAAGACAGGTTACCCTACGTCTAAAATCCCCTTGATTTGGACACACACTCAACTCACTTTTGTGAAAGAAGAGTATAAAGAAAAACACCCTATTATAATGCTTCTCAACTAAGCTAATATAGGGTACAATGAAGTCCTAGTATGCCAACTTTGAAAGCTCAAATAACTCACTTACTAGACACGGTTTTCTTTTCAAACTTTTAAGCTCATGAACACTAAATTTTTCTCTTTGAAAACCGATGCTTCTAAGGTTGTAAGAAGCGACCTTATATAGTGCTTGGAAAAACAATTTCTAAAATTTTTGAAAACTAAAATTCCTGAAGATTATAGAATCCTTTAATCACAAGGGATGGAAAAACTATTTCTGAAATTTTTGAAAACTAAAATCCTAGAGAGTATAGAATCCTTTAGCTGCAAGGGGTGAGATAACATGAGCTGGAAACACCTCCTAAACCGTGTGCATAAGGCAGTGATTCTCAGCAGCTAGCCCATGTTTTTCTCAACAACCTTATCCACTTGCTAAAAATTGGATATTCTTTTTATTCAAAAAGATTTTGCAAATCCCCTTAGATTTTAATAACCATTTTTAGGGTAGGGGGTAAGATACTCCATAGAAAAATCTCTCTTGCAAATCTTGGAGAAGCTGCTCAAAAATCCAAAAGATAAAAACATGAAAAATTGTTTCTCGCAGCTTATTCTGGAAACACCCTGATCGCCCTGTTTCCAGGATTGTTCTGAAGGGTGATCCGAAATATTTTCCAAAAAAAACAAAACCGTTTCAAATAAGTGGTAAGTTAAGAGTTTCTGATTGGCATATTAACAAGAGTCTAAAAATATAAAACTAAATTAAATCAAGACATCTTGTTGTAACCACTAGTCATCTTGTAGAGAGACGAATCTGCTGCAAACACTTTACAGAACCTGTTCCTCACGGCTGCACTTATATCCTATGCTTCAAACACTTCACAGGACATGTTTCAAACACCTTACAGAGCCTGTTCCTCATGGTTGTTCTTACATCGCTGACTTGAGTACCTGTTCTTGATAAACCATTAGTCAAGCAATTTTAATATATTGAAAAACAGTAGTAAGACCCTGTTGGTAAAGCCTGTTTGGAACAACAACAACTGCAACACTTGGATTTGTTATCATCAAAACCTTATACATTCTAACACGAATTTCAAAACATAATGAATGACATTTTTACTCCCTACACATCTTTCATTATTATTTACATAGACGATGTGTCAGTTTTTTCAAACACTCTTGATCAACATTTTCAGCATCTGCAAACATTCTTACATGTTATTGAGAACAATAGATTAGCTATTTCTGCATCAAAAATGGTGTTGTTCCAAACAAAAATTAGGTTTCTTGGACATGATATATATATATATATATATATATATATATATATATATATATATATATATATATAATATAGATATCGATATA
>JAKOGI010003326.1:40000-57765 GCA_029747015.1 Carnegiea gigantea | reverse complement strand
TTTAGAATACGCAACAAGGTTCATATGTCAACCATGATAGACAGTGGACTTTGGTGGGATATATATTGTAACCATGTGAAATGCCTTGTATGATAAGGACAATAATGACAACAACCTAACTTTTGAACCTAAGAATGGGAGCACGTACTGCGACAGTGATGGGGTGTATGGTACAGGTAGACAGGGAGACGTAGCTGGGTAAACAGAACACACGACATGGTAGGTGGTGGTAAATTGTGTTGTAGTGTAAGTAGGTTATGCACTTGTTGTTAGTGTCAACTGTGTTTGTGTGGGTGTGTATGTATGCCACAATAATATTGTTTGCGCAGCAGGAGGCAGTCATGTTTTTGTAGTGTACATATGCTAAGATTGGAATGTAATGAGGGTTGGGTGTGATTGGGGAAGTCAGATAGTAATAGTTTGCGTAAGTGTTGCGGCGGGTATTATCAGTTGGGTAGCAAGTTGGGCATTTGTTTTGGGCTCGGGGAGGGTGAGATGAGCAATTATGGGTAGATCAGGGGCTAGTTGGTGAATACTGTAGCACTGGTTACCATGTGTGTGTTGCACGAATATCATCGTAGGCATAGTGAAGTTGTTGGGTAAGACTGTAGGGACAGTGGTTAGGACGAACTCATATAATTGTGTTACGCTAACGTTGGGCACAAATGGATTACATGACTAAATGTTTGCTTCATCTGACATGCAGGGTACAGGTTGCGATGTTGGGCGTTGATGGGCAAGGGGTACAAGGTGCTGGTGATGGGGATATTAACGAGCAATGGATGTAAATATTGCAGTAGTTGGAGATGGTGGCGGGGGATGGAAATAGTTGTGTACGTTTTGTGGGGGGGAACGTTGGCAGAAAGTGGAGATGGAAAAGTCACATACGAGGATGGGTCGAGAAAATGTATGGTGGTGAAGGAAGAAATGGGGGTGGAGGAACTGATAAAAATGGTGAGGGAGATGACAGGGACTGATATATCACAGAAACAATTATGGTATAGTTTGAAGTATGATAGGGAAATGTCAGCGAAAGTTGAAGGGGACAGTGATGTGAAGGTGATTTTCAAAGGTAATGACGAGCATGGCTACCTGTATGTTGCTGAGAACGGCGGTCCGGTGAGGGGAGCACTAGAGAGTGCTACTGTATGTGAAGGAAGAGTATAAGATTGTCGTGATGGCAAGCTATTAGGTAGAACTGCAGAAGTGGGAGAAAGGGTGATGATGGTGTATAAGTGGGTCCAGAAGGCGGCAACAACCAAGTAGGAGTCAAACGGTATGACTTTGATAAAGATGTAATTATTGTACTCCACTAACCATTTACAGGTGGGAAAACTGATGGCTTATCTGTTAGTGTGCAGGAACTGCGAGTCATTGGGGAGCGAAGGAGGTGAGCTGCCAGCGAGCAGGGTACGACTAGGGGGGATACAATTGAATTGTTAGATGACGATGAGATATCTATTGCGTCCGAGGATGCAGGTGATGAAGAAACAACAAAGGACGACGCTGCAGGTGACTAGCAATCAGCTGAGAAACACTGTGATGACGGGAACAAAAGGAAAGGGTCTACTAATGGGAATGATGTGAATAATAATGTGTGGCCACATTCTGGTATGCAAGCCCGAAGTTATCATCATAAACTTAGTATATAAAAGAAGTTGATCAGGGGGGAGGGACAAATATTTCAATCTGTGGAAGCATTTAGGCAAATGATATGCAACTATGCGATTATAAACCACTTCAACTGTCAGTTTGAGAAGAATTATAGACAAAGAATTGTGGTCCGGTGTGACGCTACTAAATGCCCATTCTACGTATGTGTCATAGGTGGGAAGAACACACAGGTGACGTTGTTGAAAGACTTTAGAGGGTAGCATGTACACCGTGTTGGGGAGCAATGTCAGATGGGTATCTGGGGTAGACGTCTTGTCAGAGCTGAACTTCTGGCGCACCTCATTGAGTAAGGTGCAGTTATGTCTTGATTACTCTCCCAAAGATATTATGTAAGATCTGGAGTTGGAGTTGTGGATTCGCCTCATATACATGCAGTCATGGAGGGTGAGGAAGTTTGTTCATATGATGGTACTTTGCAAGCCAATGGATCATTACAAATTGCTCCCTTAGATGTGTGCGACGATTGTGAGGGTGAACCCAGGGTCAGTCACAATGTGTGAGGTTAACGGATATAGGATTTATAGGATGTTTGTGGCATACGCTGCCAATGTAAATGGCTTCAAGCTTGGGTGCAGGTTCATACTCTTCATTGATAGAACCCATAAGAGCAGACCTTGTCAGGGGATTTCCTGGCAGCCTGCATATTGGATGCGGACAACCATCTCTTCAACTTCGCGTACGCCATTGTCTGTGGTGAGAAAATTAAAGAGTGGGTGTGGTTCTTGGAAATGGTTCCTCAATGTTTGGGGGGTCTGAAGCCGATGATAATATCAGACAGGCACCCGATAATTCTGCCTGCAATCGCGTAAATGTTTGGGAAAGAGTACAATAGCTACTACTTACAACACTTGACGGAGAACTTCTTGAAGGAGGGAGCTAAACATAGCATTCGTAAAGAAGCGACAAAGCAGATAGTGAAGGAAATGTTCTACAGGGTGGCCTGCGCACCAAGAGTGGGGGACTACAATGTCACATCGGACGAGTTGAGGTGCTATAAGGTAGAGCTTAGAACCTAGGTGGAGGACAACGAGCCTGAGCAGTGGGCTGAATCGAAGTTCACTAAGGAGAGATGGGGTCGGATAAACAACAACATGATATAAAGTTAGAACAATTAGATGCGACGCTTACGTCCGATGCCTGTAGTGGCCACCTAGAGGAGCTCAGGAAGAAGATGGACAAGCACAAGCATGAGATTCTGAAGTGGAAGAATGAGGTGGGAGAAAGGATAGAGCAGAAGGTGGCGGACACTTACAAAAATGGGTTGTATTGCAGCTGTAGAGTGTTATAGTTTGTTGTTAGGTGAGTACAGTGTCGAGTTGACCAACAGCCGTAAATTAGTTGTGAAGCTAGGGCAACAAACTTACACTTGTAGGCAGTGGCAAATGCACTGCCTTCCATGCTGTCATGCTGTGGCCATGATCGCAAAGCCTAACTTATGGTTTTATGACTATGTCCACTCCATTTAGAAGACAACAACATAAGCAGTTATATACAACCAACTTGCACACCCCAAGGAAACACACGATATGGGAATAGATGGGAAGACAGGCCTTGTGGTTAATGGGGAAGTACTCGATGAGGACTACAACCAGTGCATATTACCACCCAACAATGGCCGACATCCAGGTAGGCCACCTTCCAAGCAAAGAGAGTCTTAAACCCAGGACAAGAAAGTGCAGAGGTGCTCAAAATGTATTGAAATAGGCCACATGAGGCACACATATCGGAATCCTCGAGCAGATTTTGATGCAAGTTATGAAGGTGATGTTGTCCAGATTAAAGATCTCGTTGATGGTTCCTATATAGCAGGGGTGGGTCGGATGCGAAGGTATGGTTCACCGCATGTGCTGTGCACTATTTTCATATCCTGCTATTGATAGGCTGTTGTGATTACAGGCGGTGGTCGAGTGCATAGATCCAGTACGTTATACTCAGGTACAAGACACATGGCACGCATCAGTGTATCACCATCCTGAAGCTACACACTTGGTTTAATGATCGCAGTCCGGCAACAGTGGGTTCTGCATCGGTCCTTTGTGACATTGTCAACTGTCTGCTCGCTACTAACAACGTCATTAGCTTGTCTGCTGCAGCGGTGCATTGTTATGTGTATCTCGGGCTTGCTACAGTGATTCCCCCTGGTGGCACATACCTACCGCGCATGCAATGAGTACCACGATAGACACTGTCTCCTACATGGGTAGACGTAGTGCTGTGCACAGGTTCAGTGGGAGATGACACCAGCGACGATGTTATGTGTGTTATGTGTGTTAGTGATGATTGCTAATGTCGAGCTTGGTTTTGGGCATATGTGCAGTAGTATGTTGTATACAAATTATTTGGTGTGATATTAAATTTGGTGCAAAAGCAACGGACATATGAAATGTGGTGTTGCCGTACCAAATATGTATGACACTTATGCAACATTTGAAGTATGTAATTAAAGAAGTGCTTGCGCATCAGGTTACGCTATTCTCATGTACATGTTTTGGGGGTAGGCCAGAATGTGGGTTTTGTGAACTTTGTCTTTCTGTTGCGCTTGTGGTTGTTATGAATCGTATACGATGGTTGCGTTATGATGATCTTTTAAAAAAGAAAAGGTTGATACGTATTATGCAGAACTCATATTACACTGGAAATACCAGGCCGATGAACATGTGTAAGAATTACTTGAATGTGGCATGCAATTACCGTGGAAATGGGTAAATTTCAGCTCAATCCGTCTTTAAAAAAAAGCAGGTACATATATTTTAGTTTTCGTACCCGTTTATTAAATGGGTTTGGTTCAGGTACAGATTTCAGCTGCCTATTACACTTCCCCGGGAGCTCGAATATAACCCGACCTAACATGTTCTGCACCGTAACCATGACATACAAGACCCCACTATGTAATGCTTCTCGTTCGAAATGTATAATGTGGCATGAGTTGTGCACCTATTAACAGCACGACTTATTCAGATTAACCACAGAGCCTACCTATGTACACCTAGGTAGCCCACTGTGCAGGACTGGGTACATGTACCGGTTGGAAGAACCACATGGGTTATGTTATCTCGGGGGCCGAGGAGGGGGCGGAACTAGACTGTTCCATCAAAGGTTGGGAGTAACATTGCATGACGGCCATGGGTGCCTCAGTGGAGTTGGTGAAGGGTTACATTCACGCAAATAGGGGGCTACAAAACCACAAAGTCTTAAAGTACACAATACACACATAGTAAGGAAATAGACGATGCACATTGCACCACATCAGATAATGTTTCGAACCTGAATAAGTGCCGTAAGCATTGATGTAAAGAAGATATCTACATTCAGAGAGCCCTGCAGCAGGTGTAGTTGTTGGCTCACATCATTATCAAATGCCCTTCAAGAATTGACAATAAGGTTAGACACATTTGTAATAGCAGTTGTAGAAGTGCACAATGCATTTAGGAGCGCATAAAATGGGAGCGAAGTTTGTGTAGGTTCTGTACACAAAAATGTCCACACTTACCTTTACCACAAATGTGAGGTGCGTGTCTTTAAACTTGTGGGGCAACAAGAACACCATTGATGACTCCCAGAAAATACACACACCACTGACGAAGCCGATGGATGTTATGAACCCATGGTTTATTCCAGTCGTTCGTAGGATCTCTCTTGCATTATCATCTCTAACTCTAATGTCTGTCACCACCATTACGACGGTCCTAGTGACTGCAAGTAGTCCCCTTAGATTCGGCAGGAATGATGCGCGTGCAATACCTCTGCAATTTTAAACCGCAATGCGAATGTCGCTACTAGAGTAGTCCGGAACGCGTGGTGGGATGCCCACATAGTCGTTGGTTACAACCATGTTCATAGTGTACGCAATGGTATTCCCCTCTTCCGTAGCGGCGGACATGATGTCCACCTGAGCTCCATCGTGGCCCTTTGGTAAGATATGCATGTATGTGTCGTCACTTCATCCGTAGTAATTGGACGTCAACACGGACTGCGAAATTTGAAACGTCCTTCGCCGGGGGATAGATGGTCTTGGTATAGGCTCTATGTCGGACCCCTCAACCAGACCATCCTCCCCGATGGTACGCTGTACTCGTAAGAGGGATCTACCATTGCGTCACGCCATATGTCGCTGGCGTTCACTCCAATGGGAACAGAACTCAATTACTATCAGAATTTGCGCTGACACATGTGCTCCAAATGGCAGTATGCACCTCAAGTTGTGCACTCTTTGTCATGTGGGAGCATCAAAGTCTGTCCAGTATTGCACTGGGCAGTCCATAAATGGCTACAGGGTCAGGTTGTCAATTGGGACGAAATTAGGTCCATCCATCCAACCAATATTAGAGAGTACATGTGCATTAGGCGACAGAGGGTGGGTCAGCGACAACATTGTTATTCGTACCTACAGTGTAGGCCTCCTCCAAATTGCTTGCCTGTGCTAAACACTAACCTCACTGTCGAGCAGTGTCTCTAAAAGGACAACTTGCTTGCATAGTTGCCCAAGTGCAACTAAACAGTGTCAGCTTATTCCGATACTTCCCTCGTGAACGCTTTTGAATTTGTGCACCAACCCATTCACCCTTTCAAATCAATGGAAGTTTGTAACCTATGCTCCACTCTTGGGGGCGTACTTATAATGTATGAGTATCCCAACTACTCCAGCCAACCACCTCAGACCAAGTCCATTTCCACATTAAAGTTCCTGTGGCACAAACTTCACCCAATTGGTGTCCATACTTGGTGACCTCATAAGCACAAACTTCGTACCAAAATTGGTATACCTGATCAATAACTTAAGTGTACATAGGTATTCCAACACCCATGGCAAGGTACACAGACATTATACCCCCATCGATGCATGCTTCTAACTGAGTTCAGGCAACAATGTTGGCAGTGCTTTGGTGGGGCTACTCCGTAGTACGTGTCTACCACTCTAATCTCATCAGTACACCTAGGTACACCTTAGTTAACAGTGTGGTATACTGGGTTCGGGTACATTATATGGGTTTGCTTGGAACAATTGTTCATTAACACTTCCTCCCTCTTTGTGAGACATGGTTTGAATGCAATTTAAGTGTGTGAGGAGTCGGTGGGTGGTGAAGCATTTATGATAACCCACTTCACCCTCGTTTAGTTTGCCTAAGTGGAAGGCCCCAATCAACCTTTGAAATAGCAAGTACCTAGCCCCCATTCACTCTATTCTACACTGCCTAATTTACTAAGCTGCAGAGATCCTCCATAGAGAACATGGTAGGCCCCTCAAGAAGAAGGGTGTACAGTTATTGGTCAATCGGATCGGGGACCACCCGAAGTTATTTCGAGATCGGGAAGAAGTACTACTGCTACTGTAGGTTGGAAGCTGCTGTTCTTAAAACGGATGACAACTATAGGCGTCGTTTCATGGCATGCCCCAGGAGGTAATTATCTAATTTCTTTCAGTTGTGTCCAAACCACTAGCGTCAGAATCCCATACGCTTACCGCTATTGTTTTCGTACCCAATCCCTTTTCATCAATTACAGAATGAAAATGCATGTCCGTTCTTGAACATGATTAACCCTGACTACCCAAAGCAAGCAAGGGACGTCATAGACGAGCATGCGAAGGAGGTCCGTCAGGTGCGTGACATGATTCGAGTTGAGTGAAATGACCACCATTTTATGCAGGATGAAGACTAGGCTATGGATATGAAACTTCATATTGAACTCTGCATGTGGAAAGGAAGGTTCACGATCTCTGTTCTTCTGAACTTGCTGTTGCTTGTGTGGATCACATCCAGTTGAGCTTTCTGAGGCTCACCTATGCTACTGCATATCAGCTACGATGGTGACAACCTTTTTACTGGGATGGTTATGGTCATTGGCACCGGATGGAGAGGTTATATTTTGGGATTTTCCTAATGTACAAAATTTTTTTGTAGGTAGCGTCATCTAAAACTTGTTGTGGATCGAAATATGTGCCCGGACACACCGCTTTTGATTTTAAGGTTCAGTTGATCTGTGTAATCAAAAAGAAGTGAATTGTACAGGGTTTTATGTATGGTCGTAAGTGGTCGTCATCCACCAAATCTGTATTGTTGACGTTCGTAACTACTGCTCCAATTTATGCTTACTATAAACTTTCACGTCTGCTGTTAAGTGAGACGCGCCACCATGCCAACTATGGGTGCGTCACACCTACCGTTGGGGTGCGTATTATGTGCGAGCACTTATAGTCCGCTATTACCATGCACAACAAGTCCAAGCTTCGACAGTATGTCTACGCGGTTATAAATTAAAAAACCAATTCAACTATTTTCATACACAACCGCACCAGTGTGGCCTAAGTCCGTAACTTGTTATAAGGCATTATTAGTTATTATTACTTACAACCACGTTTACTGAAGTGAGTGACACGTGTGGGACTTAGTACAAAGAAGAAGCATATCAGCCTTCTTCTGCATGTCCCAATCGACGACCACTTAATCTTGGGAGGGTTAAGGGGTACTCCATAATGGTGGGGCGCCTTATTAATTCCCCATAACCAATAAATTAGAATTTGTGCACCATGCACGATGTGGCCTATTCTCCTTCAGACATCCCACTCAATTATTGCATGCTTCAGTGGGAGAAAGTGGCGCCAAGTCCATCCACTCTTGCCCAAAGTCTATACATCCCCACATCACTATAAATGCCTCCACTGTAGGCATTTAATTAGCTTCTCCTACCTCTGATCCCCCACAACCACCATAAACAAGACCTTTAATTTCAAGGTACAGCATGAAATCTGCTATTATGGTTGGCCAACCACAATCTAATGCGAGTTCCCCTATTAAATGCAATGGTGTACAACGTGGGAATACTTCCACAAGGTCAACTAAATTTGTGCTAGTTGGTGGCTGTCGACTGCCCGCTGACTATGTGGTCGGCCCCCAGGTTCTTGGCAAATGTCGATCAGTTTGTCGTCAGGTAAAATTTCATAACCTTAAACCGCCTGTGATGTGCCTTCCATATGGATAAGTAATTCTCATTGCCCAATTTGGGGTTCTCCATAGAGAACTTGCAATCACGACATATGGTTCACGCAGAGTCAAACAAGGGAGAATAAGGTCATTCTAATTTTAAAATTACAACATTCAGTCGACATGCTCAAAGCAAGGGTGTTGGACAATGGGCTGTAACTGAGATTGTCCCAGGAGTCACATCTGTAGTTGACTCATGACCTACGCACCGCGAAACGGTCTACGACCACCTAGACGTTCACAACTGCAATATTGGTGGTTATGTTCGTGTCCCTGTTGCCCTGCATGGTGGCTTAATAGTGGGGCCCATCCCCACTTAGTTTTGTTTGGGGTGTTGTTGCTCCCTTCCCAATCGTCCTTATGTGTAGGTATTGAGCTGTGCATTTTTTGCAATATTGTATATTTTGGGATATGTACATAGGGGCTGCAACATGTGGGTGAAGAAGATGTTATTTTTGTCATACCAATGTACAACAATAACATCCTCTTTGTCGTACATGTCCAGCGTAACGTGAATGTTATGCTGGGAAGCGCTCCGTCTGGACGTGTGGTCCCTCCGAAGGACAAGGCAACGAGGTACACATTAGCGAAGATAGTGTTTTGTGGCATGAGCATTCATAGGAACCGTGTTTTGCTTTCGTGTGGTTCATGTCCATTTATGTGTTTGTGCATCACTAGTAATGGAATTACGTTACATACATATTACTAAATAAATATGTTGCACACACCTCTTTTTATTCTTTGCAAATTCTCTTAAGGGGAAATTAATTTCTTATATTCGTACTTGCTATAGTTGCATGACAGCTTCAAACTATGCTACGTACCAAACTAACCAACCACTAACACCTCCATTGAATACCCGGGTACATCGAATGCATGGTTGTGGTAAGTGGCTGTCATGGTCACCGCATGTGTCACTCCCTACAGGTGCAAAGTGGCGTGAGACCGTAGCGATGCTACGATACTCGTTGGTACTCACCACCCAAAATTATTACTAATACTGCTGACATATGAAACAGTCACATACTATATTAACCAAAACATGCGTGCACCTACACGCGACCTTCAACGGGATGGGGGAAGTTCCTTGTTCTGCCCCACATAATGTCGACGGGACATTTGTCTCGGAGTACACGGATATCGTCCTGCGTAAAGCACAAAGAGTCTGCCTTCAGCACCAGCAAGTCCATGTACATCATAATGAAAACACTGCAGTCATACCCACTGCATTTAAAAAAATAAATTAAACACGTTAACGTCAATAAGCAACGGCAGTAAATAGTGCAGGTCCATTGAAAATAATACAGATCAGCAAGGGGCTTAGGTGGTACTTAGGATGTGTCAGACAAGGGGGAGAATGAGAGCCCATGTGATAACGTCTGTGTACGTGTCCACCTTCATCAGGGGTACACTCACGGCCACTTTCTACAAGCAAAAACACACCTGTTACTGAGAAGGACTTACAATGAGGTCGGAACAACGGAAATTATGGGAGTTCGTACCGCTCGAGTCAGTAAAGCGGCTCGGTGCTGCTATTGTTCTATGCACACGGGAGGTGATCAGTCATACACTGCTACTCGTCTCTGGGCTAGGTCGGCGAGCATGAGGAGCCAATGCTGAGCATGGTCATCGTACAATGGCAAGAACACTTGTAACCACAGCGCTTGTTAACCTGGACAACATCACGTGCACGTAGTTGTTGATGTGCGCAGGCACACTTCGGCCTCGTTACCTGCTGAACCGTAGGACATAGCTGTCTGTTGATGACGTCAGACAAACTATGCACCAGAGGCGCCAGTTTCTATTCAGTCTGCCGTGTCAACAAAGCAAGCAAGTCGGTTACCAAAAGGAGTATATGCATAAGTCGGCAGTGTAGATGTATGAGTCGAGTATGGAAGCAGTGCAGGTGGAAGTACGACAGATGAAACGTACCAAGTCATGTGTCTTCAAAAATATAGACAAACGACACCACTTCGGGTATGCAAATTGACTTCTATAGAGGAGGTTGCTGTGTGGTCAATTGCGAACCCATTAATGCAGAACTCCCCTGCCTTGTCCCCTGGATCCCTACGGGGGACGACCTTCACCAACCCCTTAATGCTAATTGCACAAATGCCTTGCGCCTTTCCTTCATCCAAATGCTCTTCCCTACAGGGTGAGTTGCACTATTTCAAAGGAACGAGGTTCAGGGGGTAAGTTTTACGAAGGGGGAGGGGGGCTGAGGAACTATGCAAAGCAGTAAAATATGCATCACTGCTACGACGCAAACACTAACCAATCTGATGTTTTCCTGAACATCCAGCACCGCCGCCGCACAGTCGACAATAGCTGTGCATCCTTGCTACCCAGAGGATTGAGCAGGTACCGTCCAGCAGGGTGCACCACAGAAACATCCAGTTATTTTCACCTTCCATGTAATGTGGAACCTACAATACACTTCAACCATGCACTGCAGAAGGACAAAGTAAGTTAGGAACACACAGTGTCGCCCGACCCTCGATGGGAGGACGACTAGCACCCGCACCACGTACAGTGCGTGGACGAGCCGGACGCTTCTCCTGAGCCCTCTTTACCCCAACCTTTGGTGCAGGAATCAGTGCAACATCTGACCCTGTAACGAACCCAAGTTAAGTCCAAAGTGTCAACCACAGACATATACGCATCACACATAATTGGTAGTTAACGGCAAGATTGGGTTATGGGGGAGACACACACACTACAAATGGTGTACCAAACGAGAGGCTTACATGTACCCAGGTGGTAGCCTATGAGTGGATATATAATGTTAAGGTTTTCATGTAGGGGCACAACATTAGTTAACTTCTCTTTCATGTTCAGATAACACTGAAGTTTATGTTTCTCTGGTCGTGTCAACTGTACTACCTAAGTATGCATGTGTCTATTGCATATATATGGACATATATGTAAGTTCATGGTTGAGTAATACCTACTGGAGGGGTAGGCCACTGGCCTCGACCGCGAGAGGTATGGGGAAAACAGAGCCTGATTCCGAGGCATCATCTGTGGTGGCAACGACGACATCCATCGAATGTAGCCCTCTATCATACAACCACAGGATGAGTAGGACATGTGAAATAGAGTACGTTAGAGACATCATGCATTCAAAAACACATTCAACATCTGTGTATGTCCTTATTTTCACTGTTTAGTATACTCGAATGCACAACAGGTTTCACATACATCACGAGCGTCATTGATAGAAATGAGAGTACACAAACACAAGAGGGGGGTGAATTGTGTTGTCAAGTTTTCGCAGGTTTCTGGGAAATAGGCTTAGACCCTGTTTGCACAGACTGTTTCTGATACGTCCAGTAGCGAAAACTCAGCGGAAATGAGCACAAGAAATAATGGACATAGGATTTTTACGTGGAAACACCTCTAGCCCAACTGAGGTGAAAAAACCACGACCTACCTCCTATAGGATTTACACACTTCACTAAACGGGCTAAACACATTACAATAGTAACACACCTTGTTACAACTTGTAACACACGTAACCGTCTTCCCTAAGACCGGTTACCCCACGTCCAAAATCCCCGTGATTTGGACACACTCAACTCACTTTTATGAAAGAAGAGAATAAGATGGACACCTTACTTTTGAATGCTTCTTAATAAGCTAGTGTAAGGTACAAATATGCGCCTAGTATGCCAATTTTGAAAGCTCAATCTTTCACACACTTGGGTCGATTTTCTCTCTGAAAAATATGACTCTTAAGTTCTGGAATATTGCTTGTGAAAACCGATGAAGAAAATGAGTGTGGAGTCTTGCTTAAATAGAAAACCAAGTGGAAAAATATTTTCTAAAAAGAAAAAGCTTGGGCCGTAAGGAGTGGGAAGTGTGAGCTAAAAATTCCTACTAACTACTTTGAGCTACACGGTTATTTTTAGCCACAAAAACTCAGTAAATCATCCTATGATTTTCTCCACAAACTCAGCCATTTTCCAAAAATAGAGATTTTGTTATTTGGTGGATAAAGCACTCTAAAAATAGACTTGCACTTCTCCCCAAGTTTCTCATAGCCAAAAATAGTCTCTTTGGACTAAATAATTAGCAGAAAATCTTGCTCAAAAATCTCAGAGACGTTAGCCAAAAAATCAAAGAAGAATTCGTGAAAAATCAGTTTTGCAGTTTTGGCTTGAAAACACCTTGAACACCCTGTTCTCAGAACTGTTCTGAGACAGTGTTCTGAAATTTTTCAAAGAACAAAACCATTTCAAGTAAGTGTTAAATCAAGACTTTCTAATTGGCATATTAACAAGAATCTAAGAAGATAAAACCTATAACAAACCAAGACTCTTGTTGAATCAATCGGACATCTTGTAGAAAAACAACTTGCTGCTCCAAACACCTTGCAGAACTGATCCCCAGGCTGTTCTGGATTCCTAAATCAACTGATCTTGAGAACCTGTTCTTAAGACCTATTCTTAAGCATTGTTAACCAAGCAATTTCAAAGTATTCCAAACAATATTTGGAACCTGTTTGAACAATACACTCAAGCATATATTATATTTGTGTTTGTTATCATCAAAACCTTACATTACATAAGGATAAGGTCAACAATTTCCCCCTTTTTGATGATGACAAACCAAATAACCATATTGACCATTCATAAGAAAACAAAAATCGGTTAGTGCCAAATATTCAAGTCACACAAGAGCAAACAAAAGCAACGAAACATTTAAGAAAGTCAACTCAACCCAAGTCAAAATAAAACAAACATGGTCATCCTTATTAGTGGCACAAAACTTCATTGAGACCAAACCCTTTTCAACATTATCTCTCAAAAAATGGTGACGAATGTCAATATGTTTAGTCCTTTTATGTTGACATGGATTTTTGAAAATATTAATTGCATTTGTATTATCACAAAAAATAGGAATGCATCCCGTGTCAACACAAAAGTCTTTGAGTTGTTGCCTTATCCACAGCAATTGAGCACAATAAGAAGCAGCTGCAACATATTCAGCTTCGGCTGTGGACATGGCAACAGAGTGTTGTTTCTTGGTTACCCAAGATACCAAACAAGGTCCAAGAAAATGAGCCATACCTAAGGTGCTTTTTCTATCAACCAAGAAACCTGCATAATCAGCATCAGCATATCCAACAATGTCAAAGTTGCATCCTCTAGGATACCATAAAGCCAAATCAGGTGTATGTTTTAAATATCTAAAAATCCGTTTAACAGCCTTTAAATGTGATTCTTTAGGCTTAGACTGAAAACGGGCACACAAACCAACACTGAAAACAATGTCAGGTCTACTAGCAGTTAGGTAAAGAAGCAACCCTATCATGCCCCTATAGGATTTCTCCTCAACTGAGGGACTCCCATCATCCATTACTAATCTGGTTGAAGGAGAGATGGGAGTATCAATGGGCTTGGCCGATTCCATCCCAAATTGCTTAAGTAACTCCTTGACATATTTTTGTTGATGGATCATGGTGCTGTTTGAAGTTTGCTTGATTTGCAAGCCTAAGAAAAAATTAAGCTCACCCATCATGCTCATTTCAAACTCACTCCTCATCATTTTTGAAAATTCATTGCACAAATCATTATGAGTTGCACCAAATATAATGTCATCGACATATACTTGGATAATCAATAAATGTTCCCCCTTAGACTTTAGAAATAAGGTATTATCTACCTTGCCTCTTCCAAAACCATTTTTCAATAAAAAGTTTGACAAACGTTCATACCAAGCTCTAGGAGCTTGTTTTAAACCATAAAGTACTTTGTCAAGTTTAAAAACATGATTAGGAAATTCCTTACTTTCAAAACCAGGGGGTTGCATTACATACACCTCCTCTTTAAGGTATCCGTTGAGGAATGCACTTTTGACATCCATCTGATATAGCTTGATCTCCATGTGGGCTGCAAAAGCTATCAAGATTCGAATGGCTTCAATCCTCGCAGCAGGTGCAAAGGTTTCTTCATAATCAATGCCTTCTTCTTGGTTGTAGCCTTGAACCACCAGCCGGGCCTTGTTTCTAGTGACTGTTCTGAGCTCATCAAGCTTATTTCAGAACACCCACTTGGTGCCAATAATTGATCTGTCTTCCGGCTGAGGTACAAGATGCCACACCTTATTCCTTTCAAACTGATGAAGCTCCTCTTGCATTGCTGTAACCCAATCTGAATCTGCAAGAGCTTCATTAACATTTTTAGGCTCAATGTTAGAGAGAAAAACATAGAAGGCACAAACATTTTTGAGCTTGGATCTAGTTTGCACTCCTATATTAAGGTCAGACAAAATTTGATCAAGAGGGTGCGAACTTTGGTGCTTCCATGGTCGTGGAGTAAGCGAATCCACAGACACACTTTCTACTCTTGCGTGGATACTTGGTGGAACAGGTTTAGGAACTATTTTGGAGCCTGTTTCTGAGCCTGATCTGAAGCCTATTCCCGAGCCTGTTCTAGAGCCTGTTTCTGGAGTGTTAGGCTGGTTTTGTTCCAAACTGGGTTCAGCAATACTTCCCCCTGTTTGGTTCAGACCTTGCCCATCTTTCAAGGAAACAGCTTCAGACCTTGATCCATCCTCAGGATACTTACCTTCTTTATGTGTGAGCAACAAATTTTTCTTAGCAAGGCCCAGTTCGAAATCATCATCCTGTGCATCAATCTTAACTAGAGAGTTAGTTTCATCAAAAAGCGCATGCACACTCTCCTCAACACACAAGGTTCGCTTATTGAATACTTTGTAAGCCTTACTGTGTGAGGAGTACCCAAGAAAGATTGCCTGATCACTCCTTGGATCAAACTTCCCTAAGGCATTCTTCCCATTATTATGCACATAACATTTACAGCCAAATACTCTCAAATGCATAATATTGGGTTTTCTACCCTTGAAAAGTTCATAAGGAGTTTTGTTAAGAATAGGTCTAATCATGCATCTATTGATAATGTAACATGATGTGTTCAAAGCTTCCGCCCAAAAGTTTCTAGCAAGACCACTAGCAATAAGCATTGTTCTAGCCATGTCTTCTAGAGTTCGATTTTTACGCTCTACCACCCCGTTCTGCTGGGGTGTTCTTGGAGCTGAAAAATTATAATCAACGCCATGCTCATTATAATAGTCAATAAAGCTTGAATTTTTAAAATTCTGTACCATGATCAGACCTTAGGCACACCAAAGAATGTCCCACTCCTTTTTCAGCCTTTTTAATGAATGCAAGAAATTTTTCAAAAATTTCATCTTTAGAAGCCAAAAACAAGGTCCAAGTGAAACAAGCGTAGTCATCCACTATAACAAGCACATACTTCTTCCCACCTCTACTCATGATCCTCATAGGACCACACAAATCGACATGTAGCATTTCAAGAGGTCGGGTAGTGCTAACACAATTTTTCAATTTAAAAGAATTTTTGACTTGTTTTCCCCTAGCACAAGCGTCATATACCTTACTATCATTGTATTTGATGGAAGGCAAGCCGACTACTAGGTCTTTAGAAACTAATTTGTTTAAAAGTGAGAGACTTGCATGACCTAATCTTTTGTGCCAAAGCATTACATCATCATTCAAGGCACTTAAACAAGTCAGATTATTTTGGGGAAGGGAAGAAATACACACTTCATAAACATTTTTGTGTCGCTTCCCCCTCAACACGACATCTCCTGTGTTCATATTAACAACCAAGCAACGTGTTGGAGAAAACACTACTAGGTTGTCTTTATCACACAGTTAGGACACACTAAGTGAATTATGTTTCAAACCATCTACAAGATATACATTGTCAATAGAATGGGAGAGTGACTCATCTATCTTACCTATTCCGACAATTGTCCCGGACTTACCGTTACCAAATGCCACACTCCCTCCTTCTGAGGCTGTAAGTGAGAGGAAGTTGGATTTCTCACCAGTCATATGCCTTGAACATTCGCTATCAGCATACCACAGCTCACTGTTTCCTAGGTTGTTTCCTAGGCTGTTTCCTGGGCTGTTTGCTAGGTTGTTTGCCGGATTGTTCCCTCTCACTTTAGCCTGCAAAACATATTAGGGGTTAGTTCTGGGAACCCAGATCCACTTGGGTCTCATTTCCTTAGACATGCGAAGCTCATCTTTTCTAACCCAAATTTGCTTCACATAAATCAAGTTGCTTTCCATGGCATACCTTCTTATAGGACAAGCATACCGATAATGCCCCGTTTTACCACAATAAAAACAAACAATATTTTCAGGTAATCCCACATATTTTCTATTAACAGGGTAAACGGTGCGCTTAGTCACAAAGCCTAATCCTCTTTTGCCTCGGTTAAAGTGAGTGCTCAGCCAATTCAGCGCCTGTGAGGATCTGTTTCAGCGCCTGTTTGCAACAAGGTCTAATTCTACTTGTTTTAATTTTTCAAGCAATTTATTGTTCTCAACAAGCAGGGATTCAACCTTCTGTTTTAGTTCAAGGGACTTATTTTCAAGCTTAGTGAAGTCAGTAGCAAAAGCCTCTTCCTTCGTACTTAAGGTCTCTTTGAACTTATTGAGGTCTTCATGCAAAACAATGTTCTTCATATCAATTTCAATTTTTTCACTTTTAAGGATTTTGTTTTCATGCTCTAATTCTCTAATATCCCTTTTTAACTCAGAACATGCATCCTTTAACATGCAATTTTTAGAATTAATAGCATCACACTCATCCATCAAAGTGAATAATAACTCTTCAAGTTTTGCTTTATTTAGACCACGTACCTTATCCTTAAGTTGAGCTAAGTTGTCGAGAGGCTCATCATCTGAGTAAGAGACACTGCTGGCCATAAGAGCTATAGCAACATCTTCTTCTTCAGTCCCTTCCTCATCCTTGGTAGAATCACCCCAAGCCGCAAACATTGCCCTTGTAAAACGCCTAGCAGAACTTTTCCCAGCCTGATTTCTGCCCTGTTTCCTGGACTGTTCGGCCTCTTGCTCCTCTTTAAGCAGTGGACAGTTTTTCACAATGTGGTCAAGCTTATCACATTTGAAACACCCTGAGAACTGTTCCCGGTCACTGTTCTTGAACTTGCTGAAGTTTTTCTTCTTTGTGTTCTCCTTGGCCTTCTTAAAAAACTTCTTGAATTTGCAGGTGATCATTGCCATTTCTTCATCATCAAGGTCCGAGCTAT
>JAKOGI010003326.1:25000-30000 GCA_029747015.1 Carnegiea gigantea | reverse complement strand
AATTGCACCAAACCAGGTGAGTTCACTTCAAAAATTCATACCTTTCACTCTTGACCTCAAATAGAGACCTAAAATCCCAATATGAAATGATTACAAAGTCTCAAAAAACTTTCATTTGCAACACAAAATACGATTCCCAGAAAAGGGTTCCCAAAATGGGGCCAAAGCACCAGTGTGTTAGTTTTTAGTCTATTCTGCACAGTTTTGGTAAAATGATCATAACGTTTTCCACAGACCTCAGATTAAGGCAATTCAAAATCCATTTGAAAGCTAACATACTGCATTATCTACCCACCAAAAATCATAATTTTCCCGTAGGTCGATCATTACCAGTTTAATCCCGAAGTCTGCCCTATTTTCCTAAAATTTCTAACCTTCATTATTTTAGCTTTCTCTTCCTTGTTATCATAAATCCTCACTTGAAATTATTCCAAATCACCACAATCAGATATAAAAAGATCACTTAAGGTCTCATATATATAACCCATATCAAAATCACAACAAATGAAACAAGCAAGTGTGGATTCAACTTTAATGATTTAACTCATTTGATCACACTTCCAATTCATCACCCACAACTTTAGACATCACTAAACTCAATAACAATTGCATAATAACACTTATTTTGATCATATAAACAATAATCATAACTAGAACAACCCCAAAATCAAAAATAAATCAAGATCAAGTCAAGGCTTACCTCACTTCAAGCTTGAAAGAGAGAGGTGTAGGTGGTGCTTGGTGGTTGTGGGGAAGGTTGTTGGTGCTTGGTGGTGAGGCTGGCGGTGCTTTGTGGTACGGCTGATGGCCGGCGATAGCTTGATCAGTGGCGGCAGCAGCAGCAAAAACACAGCAGGGGGATTAGCCATGCATGAGGAGGGAGAGTGGAAGAAGAGAAATGGGTGTTTGCCTTGTCTATATATTCTTCTTTAGCCTTGTCTTGCTAATTGGCTGATTTAAAAACATACATAAGATTGCTTTTTACTAAGTATAATTTAGGTGCAAATCATGATAATTAGTGATAAATAAACACAAGTAACTTGGGCCTTATATGATTGGGCCTCAATAATGGGTTTTGGGCTTGATTTTAGGCCCAAAAATTAGTGAAGATTGCATTAGAGATTTTATAAGACTTGGGATTAAAGTTTCCCGACGTTGAGGAAAATAATTAATCGTTAAATCATGTTTACCGAGGCCTGCTATCGACTCACCCGATTTAAATGATAAATAAAACTTGATTTGTAAAGTGGGTCCCAAAATGAAATATCTCCCAACTGGGTGATTAAATACGATAATTGAATGCAAAAAATTTAGAAAACATAATGAAATTCATTGATTAGATAAATTGGGGTGCAATTGAATTAGCAGACATGACTTGGTTAACTAAATAATCTTAAATGATAAAAAGAATAACATGAGTTAAACAAATAAATATGATTAATTAAGTAAATAAACATGATTTAAATAAATAAACATATATTAGGTTTGGGCTATTACACTCCGTTACCACAGGGGTTAATGCCGAGGCATTTCCTCGGGACCGAACACAAAGGCGTGTCGATAATCCTCCAAGAGATTAACCAAGGAGCGTCTGGTTGCAGCCTCCATCTCTAGGCCTAACTGAACCGTCCGATCAAGACGCCGTTCGTCCAAGGGGATCTTCTCTATGTCATCAATGGCCTTAAGGCGCGATCGTACAGGGTCAGCCAAAGCTAAGGTGTGTATTACTAGGGCTTCGGTGGAGGGAGGAAGCACAATCCATTGCTTTTTATCCGAAGAAGGAGGCCTGCGGGTCCGCGCTCGATCGAACACTCCACTAGCTGCCGGATGCTGACAAGGTAGCATTCTCAAGCTATCCGTTAGTCTCCTTGTAATTTGCCAACGCTCCTATTGTTTGCCTTGAACTGAAGCTGAAGCAAATATCACACGATAACAGCCTTCATCCTGTGCAGAGTTGGCCGCCCTAGAATGACGTTATAGGTTGTGGGGACGTCGACTGCCAAGAAGTCTACCTCTAGATTCCTCGCTTTAGCCTTGTCCCCGAAGTGTAGCGGGAGGCGGATCATTCCCACGGGTTCACTTCTTATCCCCCAAAGCCCAGAACGGGGTGTACCGGAAGGATGATTTCTCTTCCAGGGTGTTTGAGCATCTTCAAACAATCCCACATGATGATATCTACGAAGCTCCCGATATCAATCAAGATTCGTCAGACATTGGCATTGGCCACTTTCAGCTCAACCACCAGTCGGTCGTTGTGAGGTGAGGTAAAGTGGGGGCCCTCGTATCCATCGAATACCATTGTGGGAACCGTAACACGTCTTTCCTATTTGACCATCAGAACCTGTTGCGCCCCTCATAGCTGAGCCTTCCAGGCGGACTGGTTAATGCCTTCTGCTATCCACCATGGTAGCTACTTTTTATGTGGAGCATTCCTCTTTGCAAGGCTCTTGGAGTGCGGGCTCTCATTCCTTACAAAGGAACCCCGACCCCTTTTTCAAGAAAAGATCAATTTGCCCCTCGTTGTCCAGCGCATGAAGGGTCTTCCTCAACTCCCTACATTCAACGGCGGTGTGCCCATTTTGATTATGAAACTCACAATGCTTTCGTGCATTATGTGGCTTTGGTGTTGTGGTCATAGGTTGCAGTCTCTTCAGCATGGGATGTTCCCTCACCTCCATCAGTATGCTTCTAGGGTCCGCGGTGAAGCGTGAGTCCATAAACTCGAGCTTCGGCCTCCTGTCTGCTCATCCAGCATTACTATTGGCCGAAATGTTGGCCTTCTTTGAGGTGTCCGTGCTTTCCGCACATATTTCTGTAGCGCGGATAAAATCCTCGGCCTTCCTCAAAGCCTCAGCAAGGATGGTTTCCTTCTGTTCAACTAAAGAGAACGTGAATCGCCCACTCTTTAGGTCGTTCAGAAAGGACGTGTATGCCACCCTGTCTTCCAAATCAGAGATAAACACCACCTCCTGGTGGAAACACTTGACAAACTTCGGTAGGGTCTCCTGCGGTCCGTGCTTGATTTTGGATAGATGGATGCTAGTCTGCCTCTCTTTGCGGCTAGCCATGAACTGGTTGACGAATCTATCGGCCAAGTCTTGAAAGCAGGAAACACTTCTAGGAGCCATTAAACCAGGATTGCGCTACTCACTTTAAGGTGGCCAGGAAGTAACGGCAATACACAGCATCGTCAACATCCTAGCCATACATCTGAGTCTTACACACTCCAAGGTACTCTTCTGGGTTCGTGGTCCAATCATAGAGATCTATAGTGGGCATCTTGATCTTCCCATAGCAGAGGGCATTGATTATTTCCGCATTGAAAGGAGTGGAGATGGGGATAGGCCCCGTTCGGACGGCCATTCCAGATACCTTGATTGGGGTCTCTAAGTGGTGTCCCACTTCCACTATCGATGGGCTTCTTGGGGGGAGGCTGGCGCCCAAGGGATTGTGCAAGGATCGACTGTAGTGACGGGAGCCCTGGATGCGTGCACCCCCTGAGGGAGGGTTGCGAGTACGCTCCCTGGCAGAGTGATGCTTCGGAGTGCGACGACTTCCCGAGGCTTCCTTTAGAGGCTTTGACGTCTGGTACTGCTCCTCGAAGATTTTACAGGTCCTCCTGGGGTTGCCTGGCGATCCTGCTGAGCATCCACTCCCTCCTACCGGTCGCAGTTTTCATCGCGTGACCTTCCATGCTTCTCCGAGCGAACCATCTCTCTCACTTCGTCACTACAATGATGCCATCTAGCCGAAACATGCCTGTGAGATGGCCCACATCCCGCGGTAGGCATGTAGTCAAAGGTAGACAGAGGCCTTGAGGAGCTCGTGGCTTCTATGGCCTTCTTCACCTGCTCGGTCACTTACTATAGGATTGCGTCGGTCATGGTGGACATAAGGTTCTTGAGCGCGTGCACCGTGACATAGGCTTCCTGTTCAGGTGGGTGCTGTCGAACCGAGCAGGGGTTCGCCGAAGAACTTTCCGAGGCTTCTTGCACTTCGGGAGGTACCAGGGCTTCTATTATAGGGGTCTTGTCTCTCCTAGAATGTGCTCGTGTTGCATCACTCACCACCATTGTTCGCCACTCTCTCACCACAAACGGCGACAAATCTATTTTAGAACTTTCTGGTACTTCTGTGGATGACGTGGGCCAAGAGCGGGCTTACGTGATGGCACATGCAGAATGCCTGATGAGTCCTTCCTCGAGCACTGAACCTGCAAAAAAGGCAACCCCGGGTTGAGATCCTGGAATGCCTCTTCGACGATCACATCAGTAGGGGGTCCCAAAAAAGACAGAATAAGAAGTGAATTTGTAATATGTAAGAGAATGTGCCAAAAACGATCTCTTCTCTTGAGGTAGGTAGGGCCTTTTTATAGTCCCTGTAGATAAGGGTAAAATAGTAATTTCACTCAGGATGTTCCCTTAATGGGCCGCTAAGTGGTTTCCCGCGCTGGGCTTCTGAAGCAGGGATCCCCATACCTGGGGGCTACTAAAAGTACTAGACCTAGTCTAGTCCGTGAGCGGTAACATAGGGCCCTCCTCGAATCCTCATATTTTCTAGATCATGTTTATTTAAAAATCAAAAATTATCTTTTATCTTTAACTGTTTTAGATTTTTTTTTTCCCTATGAGTATTATTAGACAAGACGTAAAACGAATTCATAAAAGACTGTAAACAATAAAGCAAAGACAAATCAAGACTCCTGAAAAAAGAAAAAACACTATAATCATCACAAATACCTTTGATATTCAACAACTTATTACAAACCAACTATCCTTTTCAAAAAGAAACACTAATTCTACTTTCCTTTTCTATTTACCATGTCGATCGAAACTTTGTCCTTCCCTTTTGCTTAACTTCACATATCTAGCATGTAGGTCAATTCGACAGAGTCATCTTTCCCGACAAGCTAGGTCTTAACTAGGTGCCCCTCAACTCTTCTCTTTTTTTTTTTTTTTTTTTTTTTTTTTTTTTGGTCTATACCACAACCCAACCTTAAA
>JAKOGI010003326.1:7500-17500 GCA_029747015.1 Carnegiea gigantea | reverse complement strand
TGCATTATTAACATAAAATGCTGCACAGCTCTAGGGAGACTTTGATAGTCTGATGAGTTTTTTGTCAAGGAGGTTTTGAATTTCCTTTTTACAATGCTCTAAAAGTTCAAAATTCATTTGTGTTGGTCTAGCTTTGGTAGGAATATCTTTTTCTTTAAAATTTGGTTCATAAGGTAAAGAAATAATATGTTTCTTCCTTTCCCAAAATACATTAGGAAGGTCAGAACATATTCTTTTCTTTAGGAGTTGCTCAAAATCTAAAATTTTGAGTTGAGTAGAAGAGATTTTTAATTGCTCCTCTGTTCGAAGGTAAGAAATTTCTTCTTGTAGATGACAAATTTGTTTTTCTTTTAATTGAAGACTGTTGATTTGTTTAAATATAGAAGAAGATTGGAGATTGAGAATTTCCTTTTGATGAGCGGCAGAAAGAAAATTAAAAGATATAGTTTTACCCATAATTTTTGTATAAACACGAGTTTCGTTGACAGTAAATGGATAAATTTGAGTAAGAAAAGGGGTTTCTAAAATAACATCATTTGTAATATTGTCAACAATAAGAAAGACATTTTTGAAGTAATAATCATCATTTTGAATATATCCTTTGTTTAATTTGTAACGAATGTTTAAAGGTCCACCAGTAGCACTTACTAATTGTTCTTTTATTCGTTCACAAAATTTGGTTGGAACAATTCCTCCCTTAATACAGTTTTAATCGGCTCAACTATCTATCAGAGCTACTGTATTAATTGAGAAATGATTATCCACCAATTTGACTATTGAATACTATTTTTGAAAAGTAACTTTAGAAATGGTTTGCAAAAACTGGGTTTCTGGTATTTTAGATCATGAATCTCGGAAATGTCTGCTGTTGATAAAACAGGGGGATTGATCTTATAAGATTCAAGAATTGTAAGCTTTGTTTCAATCTCAAGATCCTTGGATTTAAGACTTACAACCTCTGTTTTGAGAAAGCGAACTTGACACTCAAGGTCATTAACCTCAGCTTGCAGTTGCTTGGTGGTAACTTGTTGATAAGGATTGGTAATGGGATATCTTTTGAAAATTTGAGTGATGGAGGATGAGGATGAGGTTCCTAAGTCAAATTTAGGAGTTCTATCTTCTTCTTCAAGGATAATACCTTTAAGTTTCTCAAGGTATTCTCTTTTGCTACCTACATCAGGAATTTGTCCAATGAGGTTAAGGAGAAATTCATTTTGAGGTTTGCTAGTGATGACATTCAAAGACAGAATTGGAGAAGATTCGTATTCAGAGTCTTCACTTGATTCTGAATAGTATTCTTCTTCTTTGTCTGAATCCGAAGCGTCTTTTGTTAGAAGGGCAAGGAGTTTCTTCTGGAGTTCTGCTTCTCCAGAGAATAACTCATTGATTTTTTGTTCGGTTTTGCATTGGAAGGCCTTATGACTTGTTTTGCCACATTTGTAGTAAACAATGGTCTTTTTCTTTTTGTTTGGCTGTTTCCTTTTGGGTGTAGGTCTGGGTTGCTCCCTTTTGATAAACGGTTTAGGCTACCTTGGGGTTCGTTTGAATTTTAGCTGGGCCCTTTTCTTTTGGATTCATTTGCGGGCTATTGATGGTGCTTCACTTTTTGTAATGCCAAATGCTTCACAAAAAGTGCCCATCTCTTTACGAGACTGTGTCTTTTTATGTATTTGGACTGGATTTTAATCTCATTGCAGAGATTTAATCCTTCGGTTTTGACTATGTCAAAAAGTTGCCCAAACGTTAGTAAATTAAAAGGGATATCATTAGCTCTAAACTTCTGGCGTAATTTATTGAGGATTCGTTCTTCAAGAAGTTTTGGTAATCCTGCAATAAATCTTTCTTTCCAGAAATCTTGTGTGCCATCTTCCCTTTTGAGAACATTTGTTAGAAACACGTCTTTGTGCCACCTATAGTTAGTGAGGGTTGGACAACGAAGGTTAATAAGAATTGTTTTAGCAGAAGCCTATTCTTCTTTTGGGTTTCCTAATAAATGTAAAGTAATAGTGTGGATGAGAACTTCAGCCCCATCTTGCTCATCTACTTCAGTCCCATGATCATTTAGTTTTTTGTAGGTGTGATTAAGGATTTTTGTTCTGACATCATTATCTAGGAAGTTATCCTACCAGGATTTCAATTGTCCTGAGAAACCTATGACTAGGGCAGCAGCGGCTTGTGAGTTAGTAAATGTTTTTGCTTTGTAGGCAGAAAGGGCCATAGTCATTTCTTGTAGGGTACTTAGAATCTCATGCTCGGATTTACCATCTATGTTCCATTGGTAAACTGATTCTCCATTGAAGTAAGAAGAAGCAAAACTTCCTCTTTCTTCATATTGAAGATCAGGGAGAGTAGGTCTCGGATAGTAATTGTGTGTATTAACCTTAGTCCAGGTTCTGATTTTGTTAATAGCAACGGGTGAAGAATCTTCAAATGCTTCTTCTATAACATTTAAAGCTTCTTCAATATTTGTGTTATCATCATCATCTTCGTCAGATGATGATGTATCAGAAACTTGGTTTGACAGGCTTGGTCAAGACAAGAAACAAATTTGCCTTTTAAGGAGGCATCAAGCTCCTTAATTTGATCTGAAATAATTTTGAGGAAATGACCATTAGAAGATGCCTTAATAAAGAATTCTTCATTTTTTTTAGGAATGCTATCTGTTTTGAAGAAAGGTTTGGAAATGTTATCTGCATGATTGGTGCTGGGGTAAGGGTTTTAGTTGTTCTGTTTATTTCTTCTATTCGCAAAGAAACATGATTCAATTCATCAGCAATGGTATGAAGGATAATATTTGTATAATTGGCTTGTTGATGAACCCTTTTGAGGTCATCTAGTTTGACAGTATCATTCCCCTCCCGGCCTTTGCGAGGAGGATGAACAGAGGAAACACTGGAATCATTCTGATAATGCCAGACTTTGAGGAGATTAGTTTGAACATTGAGATTAGGACTGGTATAAATATTTTGGAGACCCTTTTCAGAAGCAAATGTGGAAAACCAAATAAAGAAAGGAAAATTGACATGTGGACGTTTCATGTCACTGATACATTCTTTCTTTATTTGTTCTCTGAGGTTTCTATCAATTGTTCAAACCAGAGTCTCAAAGAAGTATTCTGGGGGGAATAATAATTTTCTTTGAGAATTGTTCAATCAACGGTAAAACTAGGTTTTGTCAAGACATTAATAGCAGCTCCGATGCCTGATGAAGTAGGAGATGGGCGGTTAGGATCAAGTTCAGGGATTGGTGCCCTAAATCTGTATCTTTGTGAGTGATCTAAGGGTTCAGATCTAGAAGAATAGTCTAAAAAGGTTCTTTGAAAATTTGAGGGGCCAGGTATTGAAGGTTCTTCGAAAATTTGAGGGGCCAGGTATTAAAGGTTCTTCACGAATAGATAAAGATCGAAATTTAAGAATTACCTGACCATCAGGTCCTTTTATAATTTGATTGATATCTCTTCGTTCTATTTGTGCAGGTTGTTGAGGCTCTTATAGTTCTATCTCATCTGGAAGAGTGATCTCGTCCCATTTGAGGAGTTTTGGAGTAAAAACTGTTGGCTTTTCATCTTCTATTTGTAATAAGATAGTTTCCTGAGAATTTGAAGGAAGCGGGTTAAGAAATCTTGTATTCAAATTGGTTGACATCAGACGAAAATAAATACGATAAATGACAACAAAGTTTTTGAAATCAAGAAACTCGTTACCTTGAACTTGAACATCAAGTTTCAGGGTTTCTGTTGTCATGGGACATGTTAGATCAACCATAAAATCAGGATAACAATTGAAAAATATTAGTCCTTTACAAATATTTGTTTGGATAACAGCTAGAAGAGAAGATTTATATTTTCTTAATCTTTTGTCTCTTAATGCCATATAAATAGGTGCATTAATACCTTTCTTTAGAAGAGCTTCAATGGCTACTTGTACCAAACCACTATGCATAAAACGATATTTAGCTTTTAAATGACTTTCAATAGAATACCTTGAGAAACTTAAAGGTATAATCCTTGAAGAAGAAGATAGGACTCTAAATTTGGCTTAGGAACCTCATCCTCTTCCTCTATCTCTCAAATTTTCGAAAGATATCCCATTACCAATCCTTATCAACAAGTTACCACCATGCAACTGCAAGCTGAGGTTAATGACCTTAAGTCTCAAGTTTGCTTTCTCAAAACAGAGGTTGTAAGCCTTAAATCCAAGGATCTTAAGATTGAAACAAAACTTCCAATTCTTGAGTCTTATAAATCAATCCCCCTGTTTTATCAACAGCAGACATTTTCGGGATTCATGGTACTGAAATCCCAGACACCCAGTTTTTGCAAACCATTTCTAAAGTTACTTTTCAAAAATGGTATTCAATAGTCAAATTGGAGGTTAATGATTTCTCAATTAATACAATAGCTCTGATAGATGGTGGAGCCGACCAAAACTGTATTAAGGGAGGAATTGTTCCAACCAAATTTTGTGAACGAACAAAAGAACAATTAGTAAGTGCTAATGGCGGACCTTTAAACATTTGTTACAAATTAAACAAAGGATATGTTCAAAGTGATGATTATTGCTTCAAAAATGTCTTCCTTATTGTTGACAATATTACAAATGATGTTATTTTAGGAACCCCTTTTCTTACTCAAATTTATCCATTTACCGTCAACGAAACTGGTGTTCATACAAAAATTATGGGTAAAACCATATCTTTTAATTTTCTTTCTGCCACTCATCAAAAGGAAATTCTTAATCTCCAATCTTCTTTTATATTTAAACAAATCAACAGTCTTCAATCAAAAGAAAAATAAATTTGTCATCTACAAGAAGAAATTTCTTACCTTCGAATAGAGGAACAATTAAAAATCCCTTCTATTTAACTCAAAATTTTAGATTTTGAACAACTCCTAAAGAAAAGAATATGTTCTGACCTTCCTAATGCATTTTGGGAAAGGAAGAAACATATTATTTCTTTTCCTTATAAACCAAATTTTAACAAAAAAGATATTCCTACCAAAGCTAGACCAACACAAATGAATTTTGAAATTTTAGAACATTGTAAAAAGGAAATTCAAAACCTCCTTGGCAAAAACTCATCAGACCATCAAAGTCTCCCTGGAGCTGTGCAGTATTTTATGTTAATAATGCAGCTGAAAAGGAACGCGGAGTTCCCAGGCTGGTTATTAATTACAAATCTTTAAACAAAGTTTTACAATGGAATCGGTGCCCTATCCCTAACAAAAGAGATTTATTAAATCGTTTATATAATGCAGAAATCTTTTCAAAATTTGGTATGAAATCGGGATTCTGGCAAATTCAAATTGTAGAAAGAGATCGTACAAAACTGCCTTTACAGTTCCCTTCGGATATTACGAATGGAAGGTAATGCCCTTTAGACTATAAAATGCTCCCTCTGAATTTTAAAATATCATGAGTGACATATTTACTCCCTATGCTTCTTTCATAATTGTTTACATTGATGATATTTTAGTTTTTTCTAATACAATTGAGCAACATTTTAAACATTTGCATACATTCTTGCATGTGATTGAGAAAAATGGATTAGCAGTATCTGCATCAAAAATGGTTTTATTTCAAACAAAAATTCGATTTCTTGGACATGACATTTACCAAGGCACTATTAAACCAATAATGAGATCTTTAGCATTTGCTAATAAGTTCCCAAATGAAATCAAAGACCAAAAATAGTTGTAAAGATTTCTTGGTTGTTTAAATTATGTCGATGATTTCTTCCCACATTTGCGTCAATTATATGCTCCATTGTATAGAAGACTTAAGAAAAATCCGGTTTCCTAAACTGATGAACATACCAAGATTGTCAGACAAGTTAAAGAAAGAGTCAAGTCTTTACCATGTCTTAACATCCCCAATCTAAGTGCGTCTATGATAGTTGAAACTGATGCATCTGATTTAGGATATGGTGGCATATTAAAACAACAGTCAAATCCATAAGCACCTAAACAATTAGTTAGGTTCCATTCTAGACTTTGGCTCAGTCCTCAATAAAATTATTCTACTATCAAAAAGGAAATTTTATCTGTAGTACTTTGTGATTCCAAATTTCAAGAAGATTTGTTTTACAAAAAAAATTTTACTTCGTATTGATTGCAAATCAGCAAAAGAAATTCTTCAAAAAGATGTCAAAAATTTAGTATCAAAATAAATTTTTGCTCGATGGCAAGCAATTTTATCTGCGTTTGATTTTGATATCGAATTTATCAAAGGACAAAACAATTCTCTTCCTGATTTCCTTACTAGAGAATTCTTGCAAGGAAAAAGTGACAAAATAATGTTTCTGCAGGAGACAAAATGAGTACCAGCAAAGATAAAGGCAAGGACAAAGGCAAAGGAATCAGAAGAGCTGAAGATTATTAGCTCCAAATTCCTACCCAAAACCAATTTCTTCCTCTTATAAATTTTGCTCCATTTCCTTACAAGGCCATCGTTTCCAAACCATCCACTAAACCAACTCAAGACAATGCTTATTATGTTAGACATACTGAACATTTATTCCTGATAAGCTACAAAACCAGTCCTTCTTATGATATTATCAAACCTCTCATACAAAGAACCTTTTGCAAAAAATATTTTGTCACAGACGATCCTCAAAAGTCTCAACAATTTTACGAGCTTATCCTTGTGGACACTTGATCCATTAACATAACCCCTACCTTTGATAAAATGAACATTGGACATATCCTGTCCTCTAAATACATTATTAGAAATGTTTCCATTTGAGGAAAAAAGTTTTTGTATACCATTTACCCCTCAGACATTTGATTACAATGATTACAAGATGGCATGGTATCGTGCGTTCCTTTACCATCTTGAGATCCATTTCTGGTTCTTCAATTTTTACGACAATTGTCCAAACACATTTCCTATCTGGTTCTATTACTGGTGGACATGGCTTGGATGCAGCATAATAATTCTTCCCACTGAGGCCAAAGAGGGTTGGAATTACTGGGAAAAGAATATCTCTTCCCTTGAGCTTTATACAAAAGAAGTTCACTTCTTTCAAACCTTCGACATTGCCTGGATTTTTAGTTGGGAATATCGGTTGCAAAATCATTTGCTCAATTCATTTCCCCTCTCTATGGTCCACATTTACAAAATCAATTGGTGGAATGAATATAAAACAAAATTATGTGGCAAAGAGAATGTGGAATTTTTTTGCAAGACAAAAATGAAGAAGTTCACTCTCCACAATCTCCATACATTTGAGAAGAAGAAAGAAGTTAATACTGGACCTTCTACCCCAGTCAAACGAGAAAGTCCAACAACTTCAACCAAGGCAAGAGTTAAAGGATTATCTCAAAAGGAATGAGAAATCCTTGAACCTCTCAAAGATGATCCCAATATGCGACAAATTTTCCTTCAGAAAATTTTGGACAAAACGGATGACTCAGACGATGAAACAGCCAGTTCTGCAGCCTCATCCTCCAAACCAAAACAGCATGATTATCAAGATTCACAGGATCCTTATGATCTGTAATCTTTCAAAAGGAAAAACAAAAAAGCGTGCAAGTGTCATGCCCCTTCGGAATTTCCAAAGGTCGTGACCCTTGGTAAAAGTAAAGGCCATTTTTAACAAATCTTTTCTTTTGTAGGACAATCAGATAAACCCACCTTTTACTGTTCATCAACAGTAACTCCATAAAAAACAAATAGTATAATGATAAGGTGATAAGGATGCCAACTCACCTTTCGGTCCTTACTTTTCAAGTGGCAGACAAATGAAATCACTTGACTCAGCTCCTTTATTCCTTTATCATCTATTTAAAGGAGCATTCACCAAAGAGCAAGGCAGAGCGAATTCAAGCATTCTCTTGTATTCTCTTAAGCCTTTCAAATTTGTAGTTCTTTAATTCTCCTGTTCTCTCTCTCTCTCTCTCTCTCTCTCTCTCTCTCTCTCTCAGTCTTCCTACAAATTGTAAGTGTCCCCTCCGATAATTTCCTCTGTACAAATTTATCAATTTTATAATAATTTAGTTTACGTTTCGATCCTGCTTGTACTGGTATCAGAGCCATTTGACAACAAACTTCGATAGATAAATACTGTGGTAACAATATATGAGTTAGCTCTATTAGCATAGAGCTGTGGTTAACGGTGTTGTTATTGGCATTGGTCAGCCTAGTATTGGTGGTCCCAGTTGGTGGTCCCGTCTGTAGCAACGATCTGCATCTAGAGTTAGGTCATGTATCTACATCATGGCATCTAGATTAAGAAGAATGTTATCATTTAGTGCTAATAGCAGTCATAGAGACATAGTTAACTCAAATGAACAAAGAACTAATCCTATCTATAGGGCACCTTCTCCTGACAATTATGCTAGTTGGAATTTACCTAGAGTTGAGTTAGATACCATTTATAAAATTGGCACATTTGATTTCATCAAAGCTTACTCTGTCAAAACGCATGAAGAAATCATTAGTTTACAAATTGGTTTACAAACAATTGACATGATAAAAGAAACTTCTATTGAAAGTCATTTAAAAGCTAAATATCATTTTATGCATATTGATTTGGTACAAGTAGCTATTAAAACTCTTCTAAAGAAAGGTATTAATGCACCTATTTATATGGCATTAAGAGACAAAAGATTAAGAAAATATAAATCTTCTCTTCTAGCTGTTATCCAAACAAATATTTATAAAGGACTAATATTTTTCAATTGTTATTCTGATTTTATGGTTGATCTAATGTGTCCCATGACAACAGAAGCCCTGAAACTTGATGTTCACATTCAAGGTAACGAGTTTCTTGATTTCAAAAACTTTGTTGTCATTTATCGTATTTATTTTCGTCTGATGTCAACCAATTTGAATACAAGATTTCTTAACCCGCTTCCTTCAAATTCTCAGGAAATTATCTTATTACAAATAGAAGACGAAAAGCCAATAGTTTTTACTCCAAAACTCCTCAAATGAGACGAGATGACTCTTCCAGATGAGATAGAACTACAAGAGCCTCAACAACTTGCACAAATAGAACGAAGAGATATCGATCAAGTTATAGAAGAACCTGATGGTCGGGTAATTCTTAAATTTCAATCTTTATCTATTCGTGAAGAACCTTTAATACCTGGCCCCTCAAATTTTTAAAGATCCTTTTCAGACTATTCTGCTAGATCTGAAGCCTTAGATCACTCACAAAGATACAGATTCAGGGCACCTATCCCTGAACCTGTTCCTGACACACCCATCTCCTACTTCATCAGGCATCGAAGCTGCTATTAATGTCTTAACAAAACCTGATTTTACAATTGATTGGACAATTCTCAAAGAAAATTGTTATCCCCCTCCCCCGGAATACTTCTTTGAGACTCTGGTTTGAAAAATTGATAGAAACCTTAGAGAACAAATAAAGAAAGAATGAATCAGTAACATGGAACGTCTACAGGTCAATTTCCCTTTCTTTATTTGGTTTCCCGCATTTGCTTCTAAAAAGGGTCTCCAAAATGTTTATACCATTCCTAATCTCAATGTTCAGACTAATCTACTCAAAGTCTGGCATTTTCAGAATGGTTCCAGTGTTTCCTTTGTTCATCCTCCGCAGGAGGATATCAAAATTATTCTCAAAGGTGAACCCATTCTGGCTACACCTTTTCGCAAAGGCCGGGAGTGGAATGATACTATCAAACTAGATGACCTCAAAAAGGTTCATCAACAAGTCAATTATACAAATACTATCCTGTATACCATTGCTGATCAATTGAATCATGTTTCTTTGCGAATAGAAGAAACAAATAGAACAGCTAAAACCCTTATCCCCAGCACTAATCATGCAAACAACATTTCCAAACCTTTCTTCAAAACAAATAGCATTCCAAAAGAAAATAACGAATCCTTTATTAAGGCATCTTCTAATAGCCATTTCCTCAAAATTATTTCAAATCAAATTAAGGATCTTGATGCCTCCTTAAAAGGCAAATCTGTTTCTTGTCTTGACCAAGCCTGTCAAAACCAAGTTTCTGATATGTCATCATCTGACG
>JAKOGI010003326.1:0-2500 GCA_029747015.1 Carnegiea gigantea | reverse complement strand
TACCATCTTGTCCTCAAGCATGGCACTTATGAAACAGCAATGCAAAATAGAATGGATTAGCTATGGAGATGACAATACTAGAACTTTCTTTGCTAAAGCAAAACAAAGAAAGCTTGCCTCATATATATACCAAATCAAAGATGAAAAGGGGAACCTTGTGGAGGGTTTTGATAAAGTGGAGCAAACAATGATGTCATACTACAATGCTCTACTAGGGGAGCAGTTTATCACAAGGTAAAGGATAGATATCGATGTGGTGAATAAACGACCAACTTTAACTAAAGAACAACAAGTTCATATGTGCTAAGACTTCACAGATATGGATATCAAAGAAGCTCTTTTCTCCATCCCTAATATTAAGTCTCCTGGTCCTGATGGCTTTGATAGTGGCTTCTTTAAGCACACATGGCATAAAATTAGGCCCACTTGTATGCTCAGCTATAAGGGAGATCTTCAACAAAGGAACCATGCCAAGCTACCTCAGTGAAACCAAGCTTGTACTCCTCCCCAAGGTGTCTCACCCCTAAAAAGCTTCAGAATTTAGACCTATCTCTTACTGTAATGTTATTTACAAAACCATTTCTAAACTTATTTACAAGAGATTAAAAGAGGTGCTGCGTTCACTGATTGATCAAAACCAGGGAGCATTTATCAAAGGGAGAGAGCTATTACATAATGTACTCATATGTTAGGATCTAGCAAGAGGATACCAAAGGAAGAACATCTCCCCTAGATGCCTCCTCAAGATTGATCTCTAGAAAGCATTTGATTCTATCCACTGGGACTTCATCAAGGAATTCCTCACTGCCCTCAAATTTCCAGAGATATTCATAAAATGTGTGCTGACCTGTGTCACTTCTGTCAACTTCTCTATTTGCCTAAATGGCCAAGAAAGTGCTAAGTTTAAGGGGGAAAAAGGTCTAAGACAAGGGGACCCCCTCTCTCCCTTGCTCTTTGTAACATTAATGGAATACTTAACCAGGCTACTGAAGGTTGCAAGCAAGCAAACAAGCTTCAAATATCATCCACATTGTAACAAACTTGGGTTCACGCACCTTATGTTTACAGATGATCTCCTTCTTTTCTGTAAGGCAAATCCAACCTCCCTCCAGCATTTGACTGATGCCCTATCTACTTTCAAAGGGACTGTAGGTTTGATGACAAATTTGCAACAATCCCAAATAGTGCTAGGGGGTGTGATGATAACCTACAATAGCAGTGCTTATAGGTTGCAGGACTCAAGGGCACTAATTTTCCACTGAAATACTTGGGTGTCCCCATTACAGCTAGTCGACTTACAAAGATTGAATGCACAAGTCTGGTTAAGAAAATCATGGCAAAAGTACAATTGTGGACCACTAGAAGCATTTCGTTTGCAGGGAGAGCAAGACTCATTAATAGTGGGATTTTTCAGATGTACACTTATTGGGCATCCATTTTCTTGTTGCCCACTGAGGTAACAGACAAGATCACTAGGATTTGCAGAAATTACCTATAGAGTGGCACAGGAGAGTAAAAGAAAGCACCCTACATCTCTTGCCAATAAACATGCATGCCTAAGTCTCAAGGGGGAATAGGCATTAAGGACCTAATAACATGGAATAAACCCACAATAGCCAAACTGACCTGGGCAGTGGACAAAAAGAAGGAGGTACTATTTAAATGGGTCCATGAAAGATATATTAAACACAGAACCTGGTGGAATTATGCACCACCACATGAATTTAGCTGGTATTGGAAGAAGACCTGCAGGGTAAAAGATGAATTTAAAAAGGGTTGCAGGAATCCTCTAGATTGGGACTGGGAGGGAGAACCAGAATACAGGGTGGCTAAAGGGTATGCCTGGTAATGGACAACTCAAAGAAAGGTGCCCTAGACAAAACTGATCTGCGCAAGGCTAAATTTACTAAGGAATGCATTCATCTTCTGGGTATTGATTAACCACAGACTGCCCACGAAGCAGAGAATGGCAGAATTTCAATCTCAAACAGACACCTTATGTGTCTTATGTTCTGTAAAGGAGGAGAATGAAGACCACCTATTCTATACTTGCAGTTATGCATAGACAATATAGAGTCAGCTCAGACAGTGGTGGAACCAAATCCCAATTATACAGAATAGCAACCAGATGCTGAGATACCTGAAACAAAGCAAGGGGCTAGGGACAATGAAGCAAGTCACCAGTGCTATAACAATAGCCATCTTTTACCACATCTAGAGTGCCAGAAACCATAGGATCTTCAAAAAGCAACAGATAACAACATGCCAAACTGCATACCTCATCAAAGACCAAGTGAGAAGCAGAATTCTGTTCCTGAATACATGCTCCAAGACATTCAGTAGTTATGTTGACAGTTTACTTAACTACGACACAAGGGATACACAAATCTTAGGATGTACGTGATCATAAGGGTGTAATTACCTGTCTAGAATTAAATGCATCTCAATTCTTACAAAATATATATATATATATACATATATATATATATATATATATATA